>APFE030065497.1:0-16068 GCA_000404065.3 Pinus taeda | reverse complement strand
TTTTTTTATAGGTTCTGACTGGGGTATCCACAGGAAGATCCTTGAAATGATAAAGTACTTCACTCTTCGTAGATGACAAAAACCATCCTCACCTATTACAAACTTCGCACTTTAGGGGGAAATTTGTTGCACAAAAATTGTCACTTTGACTTTCTGCAATCAATATGAGTCTATCACTGCTCATACATACCTCCTTTGCAAGTCTTAAACCTCAGCTCGACATATCAAGCTTTGAACATGAGAGAAAGTCCTTAAAAATCTCTAAAACTTTGGTTTCGCACTCTCTCTTAACATTACATGCGGTACCGCACCCATTGGTCATGTCCCTTGCGCACCTGACCGCTCTGTATCTACGTTTATGGGTGTGAACCCCTATAAAATTTAAAAAGGCGCAAGTTTATTCTTAAAAACTCACTTTGAGTCAATTCTGGAAGCTTCTAGAGGGAACCTTGCATTGGCAAGTTTGCTCCTTGAGGGTTCATGCATCCCATTCCTTAAGGAGCTAACCCCTTGATGTGAGGAGCTTATTTCCTTGAAGAAGGACTATATCCCTTCAATGATGGACCTGTAACCTCCTTCCCTTGCACTATAAAATGAATCGTTGGGTTAGTTACTTGAGAGGTTGAAAGCTGAATATTTTTAAGGGTAAATGTTGTTGGAACTTAGTCTTCCTTATTGAGATTTTGAGAGGAAAGATTACATACCTTTTGATCTCATTGGGAGGAAAGTGAGGCCTATCAAAGTAGAGGAGGTTCCTGCTTGGACCCTGGGAAGAGCTTGTACAGCATCAAGGCACCAAGGTTGTAAAGTTCTTCTTCTTCAAAGTTAATACAATTAAGTTTATTTTTCTCAATGAGCTGTGTTTAATGTTTTGTTTCATAGACTCCTTGATCACTATGATGAACATGATTTATTATATTAGCTATGCAGGTGTTCTTTGATGTGTGCTTGTTTGTGTTTGCATGTTATTAAAAGGAAGCTCTTTGAAGCTGTTGGAGCAAGGCTGCCACAAACTAGCGTTGGACTTAAGGTAGGGTCTAAAACACCTCTTAGTTTTTATTAATGAATCATAATATGTTTAGGGAAAAGTAGATTTTCTTGTCCTACTTGTTGCTAGATATAAATTGACACTAGGGAGACCAGTCTTGTATGCAAGAATGATTTATCTGCTTAACATGCTAAAGATTCAATGACACCTTCAAATTAGAAAGATAACAAGGAAATGATGATAAAAATGAAATTACTTGAACAAGCCCTTGACAAGACCCCTACTAGACATGATAGGAATTTTGTCAAACATATTACAAATATGTAATTTACAAGTGTAAAAACAAATTTAAGCATAAGGGTTTCATACTTATTTGTGAATCACTAAGAAGCATTGTTCCCTTATATCATTAGTTGCATTATCATCTATTATGTCATAGATACATTCTTCATTCATTTACAAGTAAAAATATGATGAGAGCCATTATCCATACATAGTCACTTTCATAAAACATATACATAACCAACATAATACCAACAAAAATACCAAGGAAATCACAACCATATGATCCACATATAAACCAGTGCAATAATCATAGAATAACAAGGAGATATAACCTCATATTAATGATGAAAAATCCAACCCAGGATGGGACTACCACATTTCACCTGACCATAGAACGGTTGAGCCAAATCTCTCTTCAGCCTTTCACCCCTTTTCCATATTCCAAGCATGAATGTGGGACTCAAACCAAAAGAACCAACTAGGGAATCCCGAGGCTAAACCACCTCACCCTCATTAACAGAAGATAGGATTTACTATAATCTATCTTGGATTACTAGGAAAACACAATCATTGATGTCACCATATTTCTCCACCTACACCATGAGGAATTTTCCTCTCTCCCAGTCTCTTGGGCTTTATCACAATCCATAGTCTGATCCAGGGATCACTAGGCCCTAAACCAAGACACCACCCTCTAGGCTTTACCGTATATCACGCCATTCACCGACAAGAATTCCTAGGCCTAATAAAGGAAAAACACCTCTTGTCTTTATCGTATATCCCGCCATTCACAGGCAATGATTCCTAGGCTCACCGAGGCAACACAAAATCCATCTTTACCGCAACCCATAGTCTAGTTCAAGGGTTACTAGGCCATGTGTTCTATCATTCGTAGATCCACCTCACTAAGTGTTACACAAGAATATCGTCACCATGACTATTTGCAGTCAGTATGGGTCTATCATCACTTATACTATCCTCCTAAGAAAGTCTCAGACCTCAGCTCTTCATGTCAAGCTTTGCAAATGAGAGAAAGACATTAAAAATCAATAAAGCTCTGGTTCTACACTTTCTCTCACTTTTGCCTGCAGGCCTGCACCCTTTGTTCATATTACCTACGTATCTACACGCTCTGTCTATAAAGGGGTGTGTGCGTACCCCTGTAAAAGTAAAAAAGGCGCAAGTTTATTCTAAAAAACTCACTTTGGGTTAATTCTAGATGATTCTAGAAGGAATTTTGACGTGGATTGTTTGCTCCAAGATGGTTCATGCATCCCAAAAGAGAAGGAGCTAATCCCTTGATAAGAGGAGCTATCCCTTTGAAGGAGGGCTTTATTCCTTTGAAGGAGGACCTAGTAACTTCCCTCCATTGCACTATAAATTAAGGCATTGGGCTGGTTGCTGGGGAGAGGAGAAGCTGAACATTTTTTAGGGTAAATGCTGGTGGAATTGGGACTTCCTAGTTAAGCTTGAGAGGAAAGATCACATACCTTTTGACTTCATTGGGAAGTGAGTGAAACTTGTCAAAGTAGAGGAGACTTCTTGTCGGACCCTGGGAGGAGCGTGTACAGCATCAAGGCACAGGTTGTAAAGTTCTTCTTTGATTTGAATTAATACAATCAGATTCATTTTTCTCAACAAATTGTCTTATGTGGTTGTTTCATAATCTCCTTGATCATTATGATGAATATGCTTTATGATATTGGCTTTTCAGGTGCTATTTAATTTGTTTGCTTGTTTTTGTTTGCAGAATTACACTTCAAGGAAGCTCATTTGGAGCAAAGGAGCGAGGCTTCCACAAACTTGCATTGGATCCAAGGTAGGCCTAAAACACTTGTTTGCCTTTGTTTTTAATTGAATATTTAGAGAAAGATAGTTTTTGATTGGCTTGATTGTCACTAGATATCTTTAGATACTAGGGAGGTCGATCTTGTCTACAACCTCAACTCATTCCGTGTGACAAAATGGTGACTCCACTGGGAGCTTGATTGTTTTCCTTGTTTTGACTTCGACTTGAGAAACTTGTGTTTTGGTTTCTGCTTTTGGTTTGTTGTGTGTGGAATTGGGTGGATTTAGTAGATCTAGGATTATTTTTGGTTTTCATAACTTAAGGAGAAGCCCGAACCATGTGCTTGTAACACAATGTGTACTTGTATGCATGTTTTCTTTGCACACAGAGCGTGCACGCACCTGTGTAAACTCTGGGTCTGCGGACCCTACTAAAATTTTGAAAAACTTAAATTTTGCTCTTTCATTTAGTTTAGTATTTGTTTAGATGTTGTTATCCCCTACCCAAACCTGCATGTGACTTGTTAAGAACTTTCCTTGGTTTAATTCCATAGGTGTTAGGGTTTTAGGTGAAATTCCTAGAAGTTTTGGTTGCCGGTCTTGATTTTCATTTTGGTCGTGTAGTAGCTCAGAGCTTAGAAGTTGTAGAAGCCTCAGATCACCTTGGTTTTTGCTGGCCTTCTTATGAGTCTGACCATTTGCAAAATATACCTTTGTTGAGGAATCCATCTTGTGTTTTCTCTTTGCGAAACTTCGAAAAAGTTTGTGTTAAAAGTTTGGATTTCATTTTTACAAAAGAAAACAAAAAATTGCTTGTTTTTTGACTGATTTGTGATTCTGGACAAGTTAGTCCTTGGTTTGCTTATCGCCAAGTAAAACATCCTTGAAAAAGACATCTTGTAAGATTTTACTTCAAATAGTTTTTTATAGTTTGTAGATCTCAAGATTTGCTTTATTCATAGTTTTGAGTGTTTTATAAAAATACAAAAATCTCTTTTGGAAAATGTTTGTTTTGGTAGCATTTGAGCGTTTGAAAGAAAAGGGAATTTTTTGTGAAACTTAACTAGTTGTCTCGTTTTGAGTGCATTGGAACAAAAAACTCTTCTTTTAATTTGCTTGTTAAGAAAGATTTGTGTTTACACGCATTTGCATTCTCAAACTCTTTCCTAGCTAGAATTTCATTGAAGAGAAAATATTGCTTAATCATCTTAAGTGCATTTTTTAGTGATTTCGAGTTGAGTCTTCACACCACGAGTTTGATCTCTACACCTATTGACTTAATCAAAAACCAATAAAGATAACGCTTAAAGGAAAATCAATCTAGTAATGTTTTTATTTCTAGGGCTCTATTACACCAACATGGCTTAGGCTAGTGTCTTGGAGTAGGGAGTAATCAACTCTCCAAGACAGTAAAACAAACAAGTATTTGTATCTTGCGGTAGGAGAGAAATCCAATTGTTGCATCTATGCTCTAGGAAAGCTCCTCTTAAAGGAGAAGCACAAGATCGTGTCCGAACCAGTGTGGGAAGCAATCCTTCCTCATTGGGAATGATGCCAGATATTCACGTATTAAAAATGGTAAACCTTGGATTAACCATTGTTGAGGAGCCTGGGGTCACTTGTTGGTAAACCTTAGATTATGTCAAGGAGCCTTCAAGGGGATTGAGCTTGCTACTCTGCCCTTGCATGCATATCAGATCGTAGACTGTTCCCCCAGGTATATTTGTTTCCGTTGGTAACCATAGTGACCATATTCTATAGGATTCTTCCTAAGGTGATGGTGGTGGGAAGATCCCACTGTACCTGGAGTAGATTTCGGCTAGACTCACTTGGATTTTTTGGGGGGTTCTCTTCACTCGAGACGGTTTAGTGGATAAACTTGTGCCAGTCTATTCATTAAGCAAGTTGTCGGGGTAACTATTCCAACTGCTATTTCTGTATTGAACTCTGCGAAGTTGGATTTCATCACCAACTAGTGTTTTCAATACGGAAAGTTATTGTTTGTGTGTGGTTTGATCTCCTAGATTCGTTAGGCATGTGATTCAATTTGTTTGGTTCTTTAGAGGCTTTAGGTGGTTTTCATTGAGATTTTACTTTGTTTTCGTGTGAAGTAGTTAAAATTTTTAATCGTGGCTAAATTACCGAGGAAGTCCCGTAGACTTCGGGGCCAACCTCCTGAGTTTTCACCGAGCCAACCTGAAGGGCTACGAGCCTTGGTAACTACTAGAGATAATAGAGTTGGGTTACCTGAAGAAGGAGAATCTTCTTTGGTGGTACATCCTGATTTTCTAGCTTTAGTAGCAGATTATAGTGCACAGTCTATGTCTATTTCTGAAGTTACTGGTAGCGTTTCATCTACTAGTGATATAGGTGAAGAACCTGAAATATTTGAACCTGAATCTAAAACTGCTTCTACTACAATATCAGGGTTTGCCTCTCCGGCTTCTAGTGGTCCTAGTTCACCTAGGGTAGAAAGAATAATTACCCAAAATCTTCCTTCTGGACTAATAGATATTGAAGAGCTTGTTGTTCTAGAAAAAGAAGAAGGCATCCCTATCCTTGAAAATCAACCTGTTATAGAGCTTAGGGAGCGTGAATCAATCTTTTACAGTCCACCTAGGAGCAGTTCTTGGTATCTTTCATTGACTATTTTTTTGGAAAACCCGGGACTAAGGTTTTCACCACCTCGTATTTCTTATCACCCAACCGTTAGAGGTTACTATCCTCCGTTAAATATGTCGAGACAGTCGTCCATGTTTTCTCAATCTCTGGAAGCCTTTTTGTACGACGATCCTTCTGTTCCCACTGGGTATCAGTTAATTTCTGGTACTTTTTCGGGAGCATCTCCTCAACCTATTGAACAAGGGTTATTAACTGGAAATAATGGTACTAAGCCGTTGAGTGTAGAAGATATTCTAATGACATCGGGTACTATTCCCAATTCTCAACCTCAAGATGGTTAGTCACCGCCTAGGGGGCAGCCTCAAAATCCTCAAGTATCGCCTAGGGGGAAACCTCAAGGTACTCAGTTTGCGCTTGGGGGGCAACCTCAAGGACAGTACATACCTACGAGACAATAAATTCCTCAAGGTCAACCCCAGACTCAATATGTACCTCAAGGTCAAACCCAGTATCAGTACGTGCCTCAGGGTTATCAACCCCAAGGTCAGTACCCAACCCAAGGTTACCAACCACCATTTGGTCAATAATATGTTCAAGGATCTGGAAATGTACCGTTGAATTATCAACCCTACCCTCAACTCGGTTATGGTCCTCAATATTCGCAACCTATTATGGGTCCGTACCCCAGAATGAACTTAGTGTGGGATCCATCTCAATCCCAACAGGTCTTGCAACCAAATGTGCAGTTGTCATCTCAAACTAGACAACCCTTGGTTTCTGGTTCACCCCAGCAACCTTTCCAGTCTACTGTTCAAAGTTCTGCACCTTCTGTAGTTTCTCAGTCTGGGCCTAGTACACCTCGTACTCCGCCTCAAACGTCTGCTGCAACTACTGCAACATTTGTTTCATCTACCCCACCTACTTCTGGAGTATCGACAGCTCTGGTTTCTATTGTCCCTATATCTACTCCTCAGACATCTTTACCTCAGTCTGGACCCATGGTCCACACTTCGGTTCAGATGCCTGTAGGACAACCAGGTTTAAGTACAGTTGTCACTAGTCAACCTCAATTTATTCAACAACCGTACCAAAGACTGTACCAATTTGGTCCTGCTGTGCAGTAACCAGTCTATCAGTATCAACCGTACCCTGGATATACATATCAACAACTTGCAACCCGAGTATGGTCCGGTTAATCCTGGTTTTCCGGGAGGATATAATATCGCAAATGCAATTCCAACTCCTAGTTATCTTGGATATCCTCCTCCTGGGGCTAGTCTGACGACTAAAAATTTTAGGGACCCTAATCGTCCGTTACCGTTTATCACAACTTTGGACTTGCCTGATTTGTTGCGCCTTACGAACGATCCAATTAATTATCTTCCATTTTGGCCACCAATGCCGAATAAGTTGCCTAGTGATATTCCTAAGTTTGAAGGTAAGCCAAGAGAGGACCCATCGAACCATGTGATGACTTATCACCTCTAGTGTGCGTCTAATTCCATTTCAGATGATTCAATCCATTTAAGACTTTTCCAGTGCACTCTAATTGGTCTCGCGGCCAAGTGGTACATTGAGTTACCACGAGCCACTTTTTATAACTTTATTCAGTTAGCTACTTTGTTTTTAACTCATTTTCAGTTTCCAGTCAAATATGACAATGGCATAGAATTATTAACTTCGTTAAAGCAGTCAACGTCCACTTACATTTCAGATCACATTCATGAATGGAGACGTCGACGGCGTTTAGTGAAAGGTTTTATCCCGGATCAGATCTTAGATGAATGGTCTGTAAAATATTTACTGCCCAAGATCACTGAGAATGTAGTTAAGGCCAGAGTTGTTACTGAGGAGCAAGTAATTGCTCAAGCACAGTACCTTGACTTAGTTTCTACGCAGTCAGGTACGTTACATGAGAAAATCCCCGATCTTCCCAAGAAAAATCAAATCGTTGTAGCTCCTTCAGGGTCTCATGCCGCTAATGGTATGATTGGTACGGTTAATACCAAAAGTAAGAAGAAGTCTTCCAAGAATTATTCTCCTATCATAACCTTTCCAGATTCCCACACAGGAGATTCTTCCACGGAACGTTCCACCGATATTCATGTTATAGAGTCATCTATAGCTAAATCAAAAACTGGTGGTAAAAAGAAAGGGAAGAAGAAGAATAAAACAGATAAGAATTCGAAAGAGAAACCAGAAAAAGTGGAATCAACTGATGAAAAATGCAAACCTCATTATCCTTGTCTCATTTGTGATGAAGAACATTTTACAAGAGGCTACCCTCATCATGCAGAGGTTGCGAAAATTTTCAAAGGTTCCCAAACTCCTGCTGTTTTGAAGGATCCTTTTCCAAATCAAGATAGTAAGATGATAGGTTCTTCCTCAAGTGCCAACGAAGAACCCATACTAATGATGTCCCATGTTAGGATTGTGACTCGATCCCAAGATTATGGAAGTAAAAGTCCCGTTGATGGTAAAGAAGCAGAATCTTCACATTCTAATCCATCAACCTCAGCTCCCAGTTCCGATCCACTACAAATCGAGAAACCTAATCCAGACTTAGTAATGAAACCGCCCGCCAAGGGTATACTTCGAAAGTCGGCTTTCAATCCACATGCAAGAGTGGCTCAGAACTATAACATTGTTGAAGATTTAGCTATTTCACCTTCAGCAATGTCGACTTTGGAAGTGTGGCAATCATGTCCAGCACAACGTAAAATACTTTTGTCGGCTATAGGCGCTGTTGACGTTCAGGACCCGAACCTTATAATTTTCGATCTAGAAAATAGTGCACCGTGCTTACCTCATCAAATGGCTATCCAGATTCTAGTGATAGACAAAAAGAGACCTGTTCATAGGACTGTGATTGATGAGGGAGCTTCAATGTGTATTATGTCGATACAATGTTGGAGATTGCTTGGTTCTCCTTCACTAAATCAATCCCCGACAATTCTAAAGGCCTTTGATGGCTGTGGGTTTCATCCTTTTGGCATTCTACAGGATTTACGTATAGGGGTTGAAGGTAAAACTGTTAATCTAGATGTGGAGGTGGTTGATGCCCCTCTAGATTACAACCTTCTCTTGGGTCGTAGATGGTCTTACGCAATGACAATTATCGTTTCATCGGTCTTTCAGCTTATAAAGTTCCCTCATAATGGAAAGATCGTAACCTTAGACCAGCTGTCTTACTTTTCATCCGACCCAGCCTCTGCTGAAAGCATTCAGCATGTTGGTAAAATGACTATCCTGTATAAGGATGCTGGAGTAGGACTAGTTAAAGATGTCGGTTTACTGGGAACTTTTCCTTTCCCTCCTATCAACGCATCATTTTCTACTGCAACCATTCATATGATTTCATCAGACACCATTGTTTATGATGATCCTTGGATCATACCTTCTGCATCTGAGATAGACTCGTTTGGTGATCTTATGCCTTTGAGTCCGTATGAACTTGCGTATCAGGCCGTGCAGTCGTTCTTCGACACATCATCAACCCAAATTGAATTAATGAATGTGGTCAAGGAGGAATCACTTTCAACATCAAACTCGGATTCAATAACGTTTTCTGAAATTGTTCACACTGATGAGCGAATTCGTGAAATCCTATGCGTCGATGAGTTACCATGGGAAGATCTTCATCACAGATCTTCGTTTTTACCCAAGGGAGATCGTTTTGAAAATGATTTTTCATCAATTTTTACAATTAAATATGTCAAGGAAGCTTAGAATCCAATGAAACATCCTGATTCTGAGTTAAAATTAGGAAATATTTCTCGAACTATTCCCCTTGACATTTTGATTAAGCCTGGAATTGTTGAAAACGTTCATATAGGTGCCTCTTGTATGGAAGATGAAATTCAAACATATAAGGCCCTATTTCAAGAATTCTGCGACGTTTTTTCCTGGTCATATGAGGAAATGACAGAAATTGACCCCACAATTGTTATTCATGAAATCAGAACTTACCCAGATGCTAAATCCGTCCGGCAACGTTTGCGTCAGATTCACCCAAGAAAAGTTGCTACAATCAAAGAAGAAGTTGAAAAATTACTCAAAGCAGGTTTCATTTATCCGATCCCGTTAATGGATTGGGTATCAAATATTGTTCCTGTTAACAAAAAGCAAGGGACAATAAGAATATGTATCGATTATAGGGACATTAATCGAGCCTGTCCAAAGGAAAATTACCCAACTCCCTATATCGATCAAATTATCGATGATTGTGCCGGTAGTGAAATTTTCTCCTTCATGGATGGTTTTTCTGGATACAATCAAATCAATATTCTACCTGCTGATCAACCAAAAACGGCTTTCATTTGTCCATGGGAGACATTTTCTTATTGCAAATTAACTTTTGGGCTTAAGAACACTGGAGCAACTTTTCAAAGGGCCATGTCTTATGCTTTCCATGATATCAAGCACATTGTGCAACCCTATCTCGATGACTTGCCTGCTCATTCATTACATCGAGCTGATCATCTCGTCCATTTAAGAGCAATCTTTATGAGGTGTAGGCATTATCAGATTAGGTTGAATCCCCACAAGTGTGTTTTCAGTATTGAAATGGGTCAGTTACTGGGGTTTGTTGTTTTGAAAGCTGGCATTCACGTCGATCCCTCGATGGTTGAAGCCATTATCAAATTGCCTCCTCCTTCGAGTCTTCGCCAACTCCAAAGTTTGCAAGGGAAAGCAAACTTTTTACGATGATTCATCCCTAATGACACCGAGATCACAAAGGGTTTTACCCGGTTGTTGAAGTAGAATAATCCATTCTTTTGGGACGAGATAGCTGAGAAATCTTTTGATGCACTAAAACACGCGTTGAACCATGCACCATTGTTGCATCCTCCCAACTACAACTAGGACTACTTATTGTATCTTGCTACCTCCCATTCTACCATTGGAATGGTGTTAGTTCAGGAAGATGAATTCGGTACTGAACATGTGATATATTACCTTAGTCGAACTTTAAATCCAACTGAGCTAAAATACTCACATGTGGAGAAATTGGCATTGGCAGTCATTCAAGGTGTCCAACGTTTTCGTCATTACATTTTACTACGTAAAACTACAGCCATTTCTGATTGCAACCCTATGATCTATATTTTGACCAAGAAATTGTTGGGGGGCAAGTACTCCAAATGGATTGTGATCCTGCAGGAGTTCGACTTGGAATTTGAAAAGTAGTCAAAGAAATCTTTAGTTTTTGCAGAGTTAATGTGTGACTTCCCGCGTGCTAACACGGAAACTGTGGCGGAGGAGCCCATTGCGGACGAATCCTTGTTTCTAATCAGCACTTTAGACCATGGTACAGGGATATCATTGTTTATCTCCAAACCCAATCCTTTCGTCCAGGTATTTCATGGTTGGAACATCAAAAAATATGATTCCAGTCCCAACAATTCAAAATTATTGGAGATACTCTTTATCGTCATGGGGCAGACTCTGTTTTTCGACATTTTTTAACTCATGAGGAAGCCGAAAGGGTCTTAAATGAATGTCACTCTAGAGCATGTGGCGGTCATATGTCTGGGTATGCCACAGCCCAAAAGATATTGCGCGCTGGCTACTTCTGGCCGTCTATGTTTAAAGATTGGATTATCGCAGTCCAAAAATGCCACAACTACCAGATTTTTGATCGAAAGATGTGTGCTCCACTTGCTCCTCTTCACCCTATAATTGCCATTGGTCCTTTTGCCAAATAGGGTATCGATTTTATTTCATGTAACCCTCACTGGGCCGGGGGCATGTGTATATCATCCTTGCGATAGATTATTTTACCATGTGGGCCGAGGCGATGCCTACATTTGAGGCAGACGGAAAAACAACTGCGATTTTCGTGTTCAATCATGTAATTGCTAGGTTTGGTGTTCCACAAGCGATTATCACTGATCATGGGCGTCATTTTCGAAACGTTATGATGACTGAACTTACAGGCCAACTTGGCTTGCGTCACGATAATTCAACTCCTTATTACCGACAAGCTAATGGTCTGGTTAAAGCCATCAACAAAGTTCTAGTCATCATGATCCACGAATCATTGGGATTCATCGGTTGAATTGGCATAACATTCTATTTTCAGTGCTTTGGGTGTATCGAACCTCAGTAAAAACATCAACAGGGTTCACTCCTTTCCAACTAGTTTATGGTCTGGAAGTTGTGTTACCCATTGAGTGCGAAATCTCGTCATTGTGAATGGCCATCGAATTACTTCCAGCCACTTCCGAAGAGGAAAGATGTTTGTTATACTTGGCTATGAGAATCGCATTAGGAATCGAATCTCACGCAAAACGTATTAAAGCTCAGTATGATCGAAATGTGACCCCTCGAAATTTTTCGGAAGGAGACCTAATCTTATTGTACGATCAGGAAAATGATAAATTAGGCATTGGAAAATTCGTGCCTATGTGGCATGGTCCCTATGTTGTCAAGCGAAAGCTAGCAAAAGGGGCCTATGAATTGGTAGACTTTGACGGGGTCGCTTTAGGTAAACCCAGAAATGGTTTTTACCTGAAGAGGTATTATGCTTAAGAATGGGTGTGGATATTTTTAGTTAGGTTAGTTTTCTTTCTAGCTAGTGTGTTTTAGATTAAAAAGCATGCTTAGCTTAGAGAGTGTTTTTCGTCATTATTCCTACTTATCTTGGTTTTACTCTTGATATTGCAGATGTCGACGCCTCTCCAAACATACATTGGTTTCGCTAATGGTGCTTGTCATAGTACACGGAACATTTCTTCCGTAGCTTGGGTTATTTATTCACTCTCTGACGAGTTGGTATCTATGCATGGGGTAAGCCTCGGTCAAACAACGAACAACATTGCAGAATATAGTGCAGTGATTGAGTTATTATCTAAATCTATTTCATTTGGGATTCGGAGTTTGATAGTGAGGTTAGATTCTGAACTCGTTGTATTACAGCTTAATAGAGTATATGCCATTACAAATCCAGTGTTATTGAGAGTATTTTTGAGAGTGCATCTCTTGGAACGTGAATTTGACTATATTGAATATCAAAATATTCCAAGATCTTTAAATACATTAGCAGATGCAATTGCTTCTCGAATGTTAAGTAGACATTTGCAATAGTCATACAAGTAAATTTAAAAGCATTCCATAACATGTTTAACAAGATAAGCTGGTAATAGTGATGTAGTATAATATAGGAGTGTGTCAAAATATACATCTTCCTCGATCATAGGTTGAAAAACACCTTATGATCGCCAAAAATGATAAGTACAGAAAGCAAAAATGTCATATGTGTCTACAATAAGCGAACATCCTATCACTGATGATTATCTCGATAAGAAACCACTGCACGGGCCACTTTACAAAGGAACCTCCTAAAAGGTCCTGGGACCCCAATCACATAGCGTTGAAGACGACGATGAATTTCATCTATGCTGGTCTCTGGAATGTCCCCTGTCAAGCGCTCTAGATGGCTCTCCAACTCGGCCAAAGTCTCTGCTGATTCGTCCTGTGGGGCTGGTGCTACTGTAGCTAGTTGTTTCCTCTCGTAAGGCGAGAGAGCGGTTGGTCACCATGGGCCTACATCTACATTTGAAACTTTTACTATCCGATTTGGGACGAGATAAAAACAAAAAAAAATTAAATTAGGAAAATGTTGAAAATGATTTCACCTGAGCCATCCCATTGCTCTCCTGGTGGAAGAGCCATGTCTGGGTCACCACGAAAATCTACCCCAGCATAAGGAAAGTCTTGGATAGAAAAAACTTGGTTCTCCAACCATTGGAAATACTTAGGTTTGAATCGAATGACCTTGGTCCCCTCATCAGGATGATGGGCCATAACTGCAACCCATCGCATCCGTTTGGGCTCTCGAGGAAGCCCAGCTCCAACAGTGAGGTGTTGCAGGATCAACATCGGAACCCTCTCTAGACCAAAGCTCACAACTATATCACCATATCCATAGGTCTTCAGTTGTCCGTTTTTGGCCCTGGTCAGTTGGCCTTTGACATTAGCCAACATAGCATCGCACCAATTGCAAATGATGCCTTGAAAGAAATCGACTGCCATCTGCATCTGGGATCCAGTGGCTATATGTAGTGTTGCACTACCGTAGAGTCTGGTAACTGTAAACCCAATCACCATGAGTTCAGGATGGGATATGGTCTTGATATCTATCCCTTTGTCTCGGTTCTAGACATTGCAGTACTCTAGCCGGAGGCTTTCGACAGACTGGCCACCTGCCCTAGCCCCGAATAGAGTCAATTTTTCACCTCTCCTAGGCAAACTGATCAAAAAGTATATGTCTGCTGGCTCTATTTTGAGCTGGTGCCCACCAATGAAGAAGCACTGGTCCTGTATGCTCCATCTATCCACCAGCCACTGCAGAAAGTCCACCTGGGCCCTCATGCCAGGTATGGCCAAGAATTTGTACAAGCCACATGCCTTCAATGCATCAATCGAAGGTTGATGATTCATCGTAGCAAGATCTACATCCTCATGCTCCCGTTCTCGCCAATCAAGCATGATGTTTATCCTACATCCAGTAAAAAGGCGAATTAGATATACAAAATTGAATTTTTTGGGTAATTTTTGAATTCATTAGGTTTTAAAAACCTTTGCGTGGGGTACGCACCCTCTAGTTAGAGACAGTGCGTGAGGCCTGCACCTTGCCTTCATTGCAAAAAAGTTGGGGTACGCGGGTCCCCTATGGTAAACTCGCGGGCCCCTACGCGCGGGTTTTTTTAACCTAAAAACCTCCTAAAAAATAAAATGAACCCCTAAAAAACAATTTTAATCAGATAGAAATGAAGAGTATGATGATGTGGATTACCTGGAGGAGACGGCGTTCGATTCCGATGGACAGATTTTCCAAAATCTTCACAGGAAGTTTCTGACCAAAATCCCTTTTTTCTCACCCAAATCTCAAACGGTAAAAATGAATGGTTAAAAGTCCTTTTTATAAGTTTTTTGAATAAATAAATTGAAAATTTGTTTATGTTTCACTTTGAAAAGGTAATTTTTGCAACATTTTTACCCATTTTAAACAGGTATGAGTAATTTTTGAGTTTTTGTTCAGGATAACGGATTTTTTAGGTGAAATCAGTCATTTTCAACAAAAAAACATTAGTCACCTTTAAGCTCTTTTCTGACTCCTAAAACATGAAAATATTGCCGAGTTTTCTTTTTAAGCTCGTTAAAACGGAACTAAAAAGAAGTCCTCTTACAACCCTTTTCTGACCGTAAAAACACGAAAAGATTGCCGGATTTTTGTCGTTTCAAATTCAATATTGGTCATAAATGACGTGTCATTGATCGTTTTTTTACTTTTTCGGATCAGATGCACTAATTACGAAAAGTACTCCTTGGCTGTAAAGATCAAGTGGTTCTCTCAAGTATTATTTTATACTTTTTCGGGCTTGGGAGACACAAATTTATGAAAAAGGTCAACCCTAGAGTCCTCTTAAGTTTTTTCTGACTCTCTAAAATTGAAAAGCCGAGTTTCTCCTATACTGGACTCGTTAAATTTCGACAGTAAAGGACCTATTCAATTACAAACAGGAATAGACCACTCCTTCTTAGGGTTCGAATTTAAACTAAGCTAGACTCATCTGACGGATGAGCTTATAATCAAGCACATGTTATCCTGCATAAGCTTGTAAAAAATAAAGAGGTACTTGCCAGAAATGGTGGGGGAAAAGAGAGAAAAATGAGCTTGTTTGTTTTTCTTTGTAACCACTCTTGAGCACGACACTTTCATTCACCTGGGTTGGGAAATCCTTTGCCTAATAGTTGATCAAACCACATTGAAAGTCTTTAGCCGGTTTTTGGGTATTAACTTTGGGTCAATTGTCATCAAACCATCTGCTGTGTCATTATGTGTTTAAGAGGTCAGTGCAAATAAGCCATTCATCTGCAAAATATCTGTCATCCATCTTGACCATCCCTGAGTCATTCCTTGCAACTAAATTTCTTCAAACTTTATCTATGATTTCGTGTTGTAAGCTTGCCTACGACGGATCACTTTCTATCGACTTCAGCTCTTTATCTAGAAAGATGATCTAGAAATCGCCAGTACCCTGAGATCTGCATGCCTCAATGGTAGGTTTCTCTCCTTCGACGATAGGTTGCATCATTTACCTTCGATCAAAGGATTCCGTGACATGTTCGACATCAACACATCTAATCACATCTCATGGATTGTACTGAGTACTTTGAGAACCATTGGAATTATTGGTAATTTCTCTCACACTTGTTAAATTTACATCATTGACTGGTAATCAAGTGGTATCTACCATGTTTGACTTCGACACATTCATTAGCATGGATAGAATCGTACTATTTCGAGAAGTAGAAATGAAGACCTTGGATCTAGTTTCCACCATCCAGGCTGTGAGGAATTTTGTATTCATTATTTT
>APFE030065494.1:31833-49970 GCA_000404065.3 Pinus taeda | reverse complement strand
TCTCCCATTTATGTTCCTGAGAATGAACTATTACTCTTCATTAAGGGAATCAGCCATTCATCCTGATAATTATGGTCTTTCACTATTATTTGCTTAGAATAATGAAATCCTTGTGTGTAAAAACCCTCATACTTTATAGACCGTTTTTATATATCATCGACCTATTAATGACGAGATAATACTTTTTGGCACAACAACCAAAGGTAAATATAAAGGTATGCGTGTTTAGGTGTGAAGATTAAATCGTAGTTAATGAGAAGATATTGATATGATTGTCGAAATCGTTGTACCACAAACCATATCATTTAAGCCGCAGTTGGGGGGGTTACCGAAATATCGTAATCATTACATGACATGGCAATCACTGTCATTTCTATTTCTCGCGGTAGTATCTAGTCACCCCGTCTGTACCTTATCATAACTTTAGTTGTAACGTTCTACTCTGTTTCGACCTCGGCAACTAGGCTCTGCACTTTGTATCTTGTCTGAACCAGTAACTATGGGAGGAAATGTTGTTAGGCATGAACCTGGCTCAACGGTATTACTGGAACTCTACCGGGAGGCATATCAAATCTTTTTACAGGCCGGATGGGTGGATTACTTCAGAAGACTTTCGGATTTCGATTCACAGCAGGTTCTGAAATTTGCATGCAATCTGAGGGAAGGATACTCCACTGTCCAAGGGGTGCGAATTCTAGCAACAGAAGAGGATATAGCACAAGTTTTAGGACTACTAACCAATGGTACTCGTTGGTTCAGCAGGAAACACCTCATTCTCAATGCACAACAAGATTTTTTGTTACCAGTGGAGCATGTTAAACCCAAAGGCAGGGGCGTTGCACTTCGATCACTACCACCACCATGGCCAAAGGTTGCAGAATTTGTTAAGCACTATTTTACCTACGAGGGTCGTTATCAGGTAGTCTACCAACACGAATTTATGATTTTAAATCATTTGAGGCATGGTAATTTAATAAATATTCCCTATTATCTGCTTGGATGTCTAAAAAATATGGCACATTATACTGTGAAAGCAAGGCACCAACTCCTTTCCCTTACACACCATCGTTTGGCCCAACTCTTAATAAATAGAGGTTTTGCCCTGCACAATCCACCTCCCCTCAATAACCCTCCTCAACAAGCTGAGGAAAATACTTAGAAAGCCCAAGAAAATTCCCAGCAATCCGAGGAAAACTCCCAGCAATCCGAGGAAAACTCCCAGCAAGCTGCTGAAAATCAGCAACCGACAGCGGAAACTCCCCAATTAAGCAGTGAAAATTTGCAGTAGACCCCAACCCTTAACGAAGCTGAACCATCCACTCCCATGGTCCATATCCCTACCGATGATTCGGACGACAATACCCCCATCATTACGCTTAAGAGGAAGAAGCAATAGAAAGCTGCAACCCCACTAAAAAGAAAACCCAGGGCCTCAGTTTCTGATAATCTCCCTATCCTGAGGAGGAGTGCCCGAAAGAGAATAGCTACTGTTTTTCCTGCTTCCTTACCACGGCGACGAACAAGGTCGTCTGCAGTAACTGAGGAAATTATCCCAAATTCCCCACCCATCACTTTAAAATCTCGTATTCCGCCCAGCCGTGAACCTTCACTTTCCTCACCGTCGCGTGCCGAAATTCAGAGCGTTCACGATTTTGTGACATCATTTTTCTCAAAAGAGGCAGTTGCTCCACAAGAACCAGCTGCCGATACATCTAAAGTAGACATCCAAGACGATATAGGGCATGTGGCTGATACACAAGAACCAGCCACTGACCCAACAGGTGATACACCAAAACCACCTGTTGGAGAACAAAAGGAAAACGACCTAGATGTGGTTGAGACACAAGAACCAGCCACTGAACCAATAGGTGATACACAAGAACCACCTGTTGAAAAAAAAAGGAAAACGACCTAGATATGGCTGATACACAAGAACCAACCATTGATCCAATAGGTGATACACAAGAACCACCTGTTGTGGACGCAAATGATTAAGTTAATGCCGAACAACAATTCTCTCCTCCACTGGAACCTGCAACTACAGAAGCCCCGGTTACTTTAGCCTCCTTGCAGGAAGAAAACGAGTTTTTGAAATCTGAAATTAAGGCTTATCAGCAAGAATTAACAATGGCCAGGGAAGCCTATGAAAAGGAACTTAATCTCTACATGTTAGCTCAGGTAGCGTCTGCAGCTGAAAAGAGTGCAGAAAAGGATCAATACAGTGACTACATGTGCAACGAATGTGGTGATCTCTATACTCGAGTAGGTTATAAGATAGTTGAAGTTCCATTGTCTGGAGCCAGTCCAGTACTTCCTCCTATTATAGTAAAAAAGGAATACCCTGCTGTTACACAAGAACCAGCAGGCTCTTCAAGAATTTTAGAGAAAGGAACAAAACCACCCCGGCCTAGCCAATTTGTTACAGAACATAAACTAGTAGCAAAGTCTTTTACAACTAAGGATACACAGACTGAACCTCCTTGTGTCAGCAATGCTTATACACAGACTGAACGTCCCCGTGTCAGTAGCTCTTACACACAGACTCCCAGTTTTCAAAAAATAAGTAACACATGGAAGACAGAGTATGAGCTCTCACAAGGAAAGGAATTTCAGCAACAGAAGTCATTATGGCTCAACCATGCATACAAAAATTTGGAAGTGCTTGAACAGTCTCGTGCACAATATAAGGAGAATAAGAAATTAAAAACCAGACTGTCCCTCATCTTTGACTTGGTCCAGCGGTTACTTGCTACAAGGAAACCCTCTTTTAATTATTTTGTATTTTTGAGAGAACGATTAGCGTTCCTCCAAATAAAAGCAATCAAGGATGGAAGACCCCACCAGGTATCTACACGCAACAATTTATTGAGACCTTCGCAGAAGCACCAAATAGTGACCAAAACTTGCTGTGTGAACTCTATCTTCACAATGAGGCTATGCCTGAAGATAGAAAGCTTAGTTTACTTCCTCCGGTTGGCGATATCCAAATAAGAGCCTTTATTTCCTTCTTGGCCAATCAGCTTACTTGGCAGAATGATTTTATGTCAGCAGCACATAATGAGGAGAATTGTCTTCTCTGGATCCGTGCTGAGCCACAACATGCAGCTGTCTTCATTGCAAAACATCAATGAATTCTACGAGAGCCAGGGATGACTAACCATATCAGGAAACTACAGGCAGCAGTCTTGGAAGACTGCTAGTATTATGTGAAAACTAAAGGAGCTCTGGCTATAAAAGCAAATAATCTATTCTGGGAACATTGTCCTAAAGAGAGACGGGAATATCATCCTTATAATCCTCTCAATATTCAGGTGGCAATCTCACGCATACCTAATTATGTTAAATGCATTAGACAATGTGCTGAACGATGGATTGGTTACCACTTTCATTTTCGTCTCTTATGGCTACCTGGACAGCAATATAAGGCTCAATATAAATAAACCAAAAAGGAGGAGATGGCAGCATGGCAGAAACTTCAGAGTGTCTATGGGATTAGAGACATGGTTGACAACACCTTCCATACTTACTGCATAAGAAATTTGCACTGTTCATCCCAGTATTCCGACTCAGATTCAGAATAGACGTTGCATGCAGACATGCAACCTTTTCAGTTGGGGTGGATGTTAGGACCCCATATTGTCTATTTTTGACCCTATATTTTGTCATAATATTACCCTTTTCAACTCATAGTTGAAAGCCTTTGTTAGTATGTTGACCCAATCATTCTAAAGGTATACAGTAACTCTTCTCATTGCTATATGTTTAATTATTCAACACATAATCATGCTATCTTTATAATTGATCGTTGAATTTGACTAAGTTGCTGAACAATTGTTGAAACTGCCTAAAGCTGGCAGGGCTATATTTTGCAGTTGCTGAAACAGTGGAAACAACATGAACCTCGAAGCTGAAACAACAAGGACAGCATATGAATCTCAAAGGAGACGGTTGAGATTTGTGTACTAGAAGTGCGACAACAAAGGAATCTGATCGATTATTTGAATAAACTATTACAATGGTCGTAACGTTCATGATCCACATTACTGTAACAACATTCTATTAACAGGAATTGATTTCCCTATTTTTATACAAAGGGATGAACTAGAATTTATACTGAAAATCTTTTGTAATAGATGTCTCCTCTATAAAGAGGAGACATCTACATTTGAGAGGGGGGGACATAGGAGGAACAAGCTGTAACACAGGGATTGTAGTGAAAGGACAAGACTGAATCTTTCTTGTAATATGGTATATTGACGGATGAATAAAATTCTGTTCTGAGTATTTTAACTTAGTTTCTGTGTCCTGGGAATCTTGTGAGAAGGAATATGAATATGGGTGGGAAAAAAAAAAGTTCAAGGTAACTCATTTACCATGATTTCTCCCTCCTACATCCATACACCCAATGTGTAAGATTCCTTCATCATAGCTACCTTTGTACCGTGGCATGTGGCTTGGAGCCTTCCCTCTTACCCCCACACTATTCCATCATTATTTCGAATAGCACATGGAATTTGATGGATGTAACATGGAACTATCACTACCTTAGAGGTTTAAACCACCTAAAAGGGTCCATGATTAACCTCTATTGTTGAGCAGGGTAACACGTGTACATTCTAAATCCCATTTGGAAGGGCTTGCCACTATGAAGTGTCCACTTTTGCACATGACTAGCAAACTCATTTACTCAATTTCACTAATGGATAGTTGTACTGGAAGGTGAGGAGACACATTGGATCTTATACAAGATTGCAGGTGGGTTTCCATACTGGACTTGGCCTCCCTATACTGGATCCAAGCCCTCCAGAGGGCCATATTGGAATTTGCGGGGTGAGCATTGAGAGACATGGGTCTCCTCCACAACAGAGCATTGATTTCCACTCCATGGGGTTCTTCAACACCACACATTTCTTGTTCATGCCCCAGTCATACAAAGATGATGATTCACTTGGACCACATTGCCCAGTCAACCATACATACTTGCACCTAATACTTGGTAGCTGATCCAAAACCTAGATGGCCTTTTGCCTCATTCATAGAGACATGGGAGGGTATGTGTCATAATTATAGCCCTTATTGATGAAACAGCAACATGATTTATCAATTTGGAGACCCATGAGACCATTGAATGTGCCCCACAAGCCACTTGGGAGCACCACAGATGTTTTGCTTGGAAACCAAGGGGACACCCCCTTGGTCATCACTTTGAGATCCCTCCCCTTAAACTTGGCACATGGAGGACCTATATTGGGCTTCCAACGACCCTTTTGCACCATCATTTTATTATTTCATCCTCATTAGGAATGGTTGTTGGAATGGATGAGGTTCTCTGAATGGCTGTTATTTTTCCCTCATTAGGAATGGGGCAGGTCTGAATTATTTAGAGAGAGATATCCCATATCCAAGTGATGGTAAGTTACAAGTGAGGCTCTTATTTAATTTATATGAGCCTTTATAAATTCAATTTGGTATAATTATCCCAATAGTCCCCTCAAATAACTTCAATGTGAAAAATAACAACCCTATTGGTGACAAGCCCAAGATAAGTCCTGGCTCTCAGAAAATGCTTCGATATAGTGGGTCTTTCCCTATACACCAATTCCATGGAACCCAAGGTTCCTAACAATAGAAGAACAACCTCCTCCTTCTAAGATCCATTTTGGTTTCATTATCCATTTGGTTCTTCCCTGACTACCCCTATGGCTGCCCAACCTCTTTTCCCTTTTGAGGAAAATCTAGTTTGGGAGGGAACCTAGTCTTTGATACTGCGTCCTCCATATTCCTTGTCTTTGTTAATTTTGAAGCTTAGTGACAAATTTCAATCATGGGACTAGATTCCTCTTTTCGAGAGGACCAATTTTGACCTTTGAAGCACTAGATTTGGACAAGGGCAAGTATATTTATGAAGTGAAGTCCACAATGTCAAAATTGTTAAGGTCATCCCTAAAGAGAAATTGGGCGCCCTTGGAAGCCTATATATACAAGTGACCTAAACTAATTTTGGATATCATCATAAAAAAATCTATTATTCTCTTTTATTTGATTTGGCTCGTACAACTCTAAAATTAGTTCACAGAAGTTGGTTCGAAATTGTAGGGTTTGAAGCTCGCATGTGTGATTAGGGTTTTTGTTCACATTCGTAGGGCTGACACATGAAATTTTTGGCTACAACTAGACACACGCAAGCCTATCCATGTGGCTAGAGTGTTCCAACTGCACGCACATGCACTCTCTTTATGTTACTGAAAACTAGGGTTTCATTTTTATAGATGACCATAGTTGATTGCAAGATGGAATGCTATCTTTGATCAATATTATTGCTGGGCTCATATCTTAGATATTGTTTGATTGATTTTGATGGATACATTTATATTCTCTCATTGTACTCTCTATTGAACATTTCATGACAATCTAATAAAAAGATAATTTCAAAGGGTTTTCCTCCTTGTGGGGTTTTCCCCTGGTCTTTGACAAAATATATGTCTCTTATTGATGGTGTTGATTGTCTCCTATTGTAATTGCATTATTGTTCTATCTTCAATTACTATTTATTGATGAAAGAATTAATTACTATTGAAAAGATTGCTAATTAAAGAATTGAATTGGGCTAAAGTAATTGAAACAACGTAGACTAGTGGTAAAAATTAACATGGTATCAAAGCTAAGGTGAAGGACAAGCCCAAATGAGACAAGAGGTGGAGAAATCATATTTAGAAAGTTGAAGGAGCCTATTTAATCAAGTCAAGATGTTTTCCTGTTTCTTCAAGGAAAATGAGAAGCACATAGACTCATCTAATTTTGATGCATGGAAGATCAAGTTGGAAATTATATCAGACGACAATGATGTCTTCGAATACATTCAAGGAAAGGTACCCAAGCCTCCAAAGAATGCTTTTGTTTCTTCTAAGAACAAGTACAAGAAAGGCAAGTTAAAAGAAAAGAAGATTATAGTTAATGGTTTACAAGATAATTTACTTGCTTATGTTGGGAATTTGAAGAAGTCTAAGGATACATATGATAATCTAGATGGCATGTATGAAGTCAACAATTTGAATGAGATCATCTCCTTGAAGGATCAACTCAAATATATGAAAATGAATAAGAGAGAGCAAGTGCAATCCTACATTATGAGAACATCTTATCTTAGAGATCAATTGCAGAGAGTCGGGGAAACCTTTTCTAATAGGGACTTGATTGTGGTAACTCTTATAGGTCTTCCTCCTATTTGGGAAACCTTCATAACCACTATAAGAATAATAATATTTTCCTGTCATTTGATGAGATCATTAGAAAACTCACTCAAGAAGAATCAAGGATGATTTCAAGAGGCAAGATTCAAAAGCATGAAGAAGGAGAGCCCGTTGATTTTGTGACTCATAACAAGAATAAGAAAGGAAAGGGAGGATCATCAAATTAACTGAAGCCTCCTCCTTGAAATTCAAGGAGAATATATGACAAAGAAACATCACACATTGATTTCTACAATTGTCACATGATAGCTCACTATGCTCGAGATTTCCCTGAGAAGAACAATGGTCCATGCTACAACACTAGAAGCAATAATAACAGGTTTAGTAATCAAAGAAGACGAGACGATCGAAGGAAGACCATAATGGAAGAGATCAAAGAAGAACAAGAGATGCTTCGAGTGATTATGAAGAAGACCATTGTCCTCAAAAGAAGCCAAGAAGTCCCAAGTATGAAAGGAATGCTGAAAATCAATATATTTGTATTTCTGCACTTTCTAGTTCCTCTCCTCCAAACACATGGCATAGTTGGTTGGTTGATAGTGGGGCCTCTCATCATTTCTCGAGATATAAGGATGTTTTCTCTAATTTGGTAGAGAGGGAGTCAAGTTTGAAGATTATTCTTGGGGACAACTCCCCCTCATCTGGTTAAAGGTTTTGGTTCTGTTAAATTTCATTTGGACTCTAGGGAATCTGTTTTGCTTCATGATGTGATGTATGGGCTAGGATTAAAGAAGAATTTTGAATCTATATTCACACTGGAAGATAAGGGAATGAGAGTTTCTTTTATCAAAGGAAAAGTACTTACTTGGCTTGTTGGATCATCTATGAGGGATGCTTTCACATTGGGATCTATATTTGAAGGACTCTATAGAGTCACTCGAAGACCCCTTATGGAAATGATCCATGATATCAATCATTAAAGCGAACTATGTCACTATATATTGGCTCATCTCCAATATGATGCTCTTCTAAAATTAAATACGTTGGTCTATGGGATGCCTAATGCTCAAGCCCATCATGATGGAGTATGCCTAAATTGTGCCAATGGAAATAAGATAAGGGGACCACTCCCCTATAGCAAAAATAAGACAAATGACATCCTCCACCTCATTCATTCTCACATATGTGGCCTGATTCCTGTGCATTCACTTGGTGGCCATATTTACTACATAACCTTCATTGACAATTTCTCAAGGAAATATTAGATATATTACTGCAAGCATATGTTTGCATATGGTTTGAATAAGTTGAAGCCTCCATAAATATTTAATGGGATTTTATAATATTATGTGGATGCAGGATAATGAAATGAGTAGATAATAATGGTGAGATTTGAATGCCAAATGTGGCATAATATGTGGGAAAGATATGGTTTATTTTGAAACCATATAACATGGAGGGATAAAGTTATAATCTATGGTGGGATATGATGATACACCAGTTTTTTAATTTTAATTTTTATTTTGATATGGTGTTTTATTTTGAATTTATTAAGTGGCTATTTTTGGTTTAGCCCAAACATTATATATGTGTTATGTTATGCTAAGAAAACATACAAGTGAGATTGGCATTTTGAAGAATTGTCAGAGATTTTTAAAGATAGTTTAGTCTAAGAGCTTATGCTCTAGCAAATTTATAATTGTTGTAAGAAGGAGGTTGAAGACTTCTTGGCAATAGCCTTTGGAGCAAATTTTTAAGGAGTTCTTGGAATGTTGTTGCAAATCTAATAGTTGTATTTTATGCAATAGAAGTACATTTTTATCCAACAGAGGTATAATTGAGTAGAGAGCAGAAGCGACATAGCAGAACTTTGGAGGCTCATTGTGGGATTTATAGGTCTTTTTGAGAGCCGAAAGTTGCATTGGGATCCTGGGGTCAAGCATAATACAACAAGACTAGGCATGAGTCATGTTTATGCAAAAACAATTTACTTTGATGGCTTTGATTGATTAATAAATAAGCCTCCCCACTGAAGGCCAGGCCTGAAGATGTAGGTTTTGGGATAGTTGAACTCTGTTGTCAACTTTTTGGCGTCGTTTCCTCTTATGTGCTTCATTATTGCTCTTTATTTGCTGTAATTTCCTTTCAAGTTGCTTATGTCTTTTAAATTGAGCTTTATTTAATGGTGATTTTAAATACATGCAAAGACTTTTAAAAGGCTAACAAGCAAGTATCAATTTTGATCAGGATTTTAGATCAACGAGCAAACCCATAGCCTACAGTAAGTTGTATTCTTGGGATATATCTTTCTAACGAGGTATCTTACGCGTCAAAAGGAGATCATATGCCAAAGTTACGACCCTGGGAATTTGATGTACCAATTTACCCCAATGGGGTCCACATGCTTTTGGTGCTTCATCTCCTAGGATTAGGTTTTTGGATGTTTATGGTTTTCCATTATTTCTAAATAATAAATAGGCCTTTGAGCCTCATTGTAACACAGTTCAGAAGGCAAGTAGACACCACATCTCTTTTCATAGATAAGCTACCATTGCTTGAGCTAGTTTATTTCCATTCTACATCTAAACAATTTTCAGTACTTTGTTATTAATGAATTGAAGTTTTGTTTTCGTTGTACCACTTTTTTTCTATTATATCTATATATCATTTTGTTCCATAATAAACCTAGATTAGAAATGTAGTCGACATGAAGAGTACTTTAGGTTGTTTTTTTAGCCTTTGATCTGTGATGATATATTGGATGAATAGGAAACATAAGTCCATAACATTGAGTACCACTGAAGCAAGGTATATTGGCACTAGCATGGCTACTTGTGAAGCATTTTGGTTAAGGAATCTCCTTGGATATTTTTTTGATCATGTTTTGGAAACTAATGTGATATATTGTGACAACAAGAGTGGGATCTAATTGGTAGAGAATCTTGTATTTCATGACAAGTCCAAGCACATAGAGATTATATATCACTATATTTGAGACATGGTGCAAAGATGATTTGTTAGAATCCATCACATATCGACAAATGAGAGGATTGTAGATATTCTCACCAAGGCTTTGCCGAAAGGGAAATTCTTGGTCTTTATAGAGCAACATGGACTGACGGATGTGACCCCTATTGATAAGGGGCATTGCTAATTGAGGACACTGAGCTAGCGCTTGCCCCTTGTTTGATCTCTCAAGGTGAGGGATTGAGATGTATATCTCTTGACGTTGAGGGATATCTAGATAATAGGCTATTACCCCTATTTTTCACCCATAGGGTGTGTTACCCACCACCTATGGGTAGTATGAGTAGGAGATTTGTTTTCTCCTAGATGGTCCTCAATCGATAGCCAAAAGCCCCTTGCAGCAACTGGATAGCTCAATGTGTCATTATCTCTGCCACTTGAACCAACCATGTGGTCCCTCGCCCATCTGTTATGATCGTATGTTTAAAGATGGGCCTCCTAACCTCGAAGGTCTAAATTTTCATTGATATAGTTGAGTAATTTTCCTTACTTGTTATGGGTACAATTTTGCATGGATTGGTGGGGGGATTTGATGGAAAGAGTGGACAAGTTCTGTACTTTTGGATCATTTTCCTATTTTGTTTGTTAGCCTTGTATCCTAGTCCTGTGGGATATCCTTTACTGGCCATTAGCCTTAAGGCTGATGCTACATGGGAAATCCCAATTTTGGTTGTGTGGCCTCGCTTCTTGACACCATATACATCACTCCCTTCCGCTCATTCTAGCCCCATTCATCATTTTTTCCCATCCAGGTCCACATGTGTCCACTAGGTCCACATATGGTTAGCCTCCCCCTCCCCTTATCCACACCTTGGGTTAGGCCTAGAACGATTGCACGAAGGTTGATGCAAATAAAAACAAAAGAAAAAGAATAATTTGGCCACTCTCAATAGGAAATGTACCACAAAATGCAAAAGATGGTTGGGACGTACAAATTTAGCACATGGGAAAAATCCAAACATGAACTCTACCCCATATTTATGGCCATTATCATGGTTCCTATGTTCCCTAGATGAGCCCCTTCTACATCAAGAAACTCATGATAGTCCCAATCCTTGGTGGGAAATGAAATGCCCCACCTCAAAGGGAGTATCTACTTTTATATCCTACACATCATGTTCTCATCCCCTTGAGCCCTGAGCAATTATGAAGAAAAATCAATCAAATGTAAAAGGCATATGAAGAAGAGTGGAAAAACAAAGTTCGGGGTAACTCATGTACCACAATTTTCTCCCTCCCACACTCATATACCCAAGTGTGGGATTCCCTTCTTATAGCTAGCCTTATACCATGGCATGTGGCTTGGAGCCTTCCCCTGATCCCCACTCCATGCAATCATTATATCACTTTCCACTTACCACCTGATGGATGTACCATGGACATGTCACCCCCTTTAAAGGGTGAAGTCATCTAATAGGGTCCTTGGTTAGCCCTCTTTTTGAGCTTGGAGACACTTATACATGCCACAACCCACTATGGAAGGGCATGCCACCATGAATTTCCCCATTTCTTCCATGATTTTAAGCTCTTTTACTTGATTATTCTAATGATTTGTTGTATTGGAGGGCAAGGGGATGCATTAGATCTTATGTAGGATTGAAAGTGGGTCTCCATTTGGGGATTAATCTCCCTATATGGGGTCCAAGCCCTCTAGAGGGCCACATGGGCACTTGTAGGGTGAGTGTTGAGAGCCATGGGACTCCACCATAGCAGAGAGTATTTCATGGATCTTCAACGCCATTCAATAATTGCATGTGTTTCCCCTTTTGGATGAGGATGATGCACCTGGTTCACCATGCCCAGGAAAATCCACACTTGCACCATACACTTGACATATATTCCAGGGTCCAGATGAGGATGTGTCTCACTGCAGGAGACAAAGGGAGGGCTTATGTCATCATCATAACCCTTATAGATGGTTTACAGGCATTATCGATCCACTTGGAGAGCGATGATGATGTCATTGTGCCCCCACACCCACTTGGGAGCACCACATGTGACTTGTTTGGAAAACAAGGGGCCAAACCCTTGTCCACTATGTTTGGAGCCTTTTCACTCAACTTGGTAAATTTAGACTCCATCATGCCTCCCCAATGGCTCAGTGATTCAACATATTCATTATTTTTCCCTCTTGAGGGGTTATTCTTTGTATTATTGAGCTATATTGGTGGGCTTGTCACGAAGGGATGTTATTAATACACATTATTTTATTATATAGGGATAAATAGGACAAATTAGGATATTTGAATCCCCTATTAGATTGTATAAATAGATGAGAGGATGATTCATTTCTTTCATCATCACTTGGATTGGATTAGTATCTCTTGAGATATTTTCGCAATTTCTGTTAGGATAAATTTTTAGAGCTTTCTTGATGCAATTTGATGTATGTATTTTCACTATTGTATTTGGAGCTTATTTCTAATGCAAAATTGATAAATGGATATACTCTCTCTCTCTCTCTCTCTCTCTCTCTCTCTCATGTAAGTCGAAATTTTGATGCTATTCTTGTTATCTTAATGCCATGTATTTTGTTATCATTGTTCTTGTATCAGTTAATGTAATGTGATATTATTCTAGGACCTTAAATAAGTGATTAAATGCATGCATTTACCTTTGAGGGATTGGGTTAATGTTCCTAGGGGCAACTCTTAGGTTAAAAAACCTAGAAACTTTGTCTCCTTCGCAAATTTGAAGTGGAAATCCCCATTTACTTAGTTGCTTCTCTTGGAGAGGCTAGAAAATATCAATCAGGGCTCCTTAGCTCATGAAAATTATCTATCTATGTGTATCTTGACTCCATTAAGCCCAAGAAATAAGACACTGATCTTAGTATCCCTTTGGTGGTCAAATTTACTTCTCTTTTCTTCAGTTTTCCAAATTTTAGGCCTAACCCTAGAGGGTCAAGTAAGAAATCAAGTGAAATTCATTCTAGCCATTCAAAACCCTTGATATTTGGTCCACTCATGTGTTGATGTTTTCTCCATATGTCCTCCAAGTTTGAATAAAATCTGACTGTGGAATACTGAGATATAGCAAGTCCTAGCTGCAAGACCAATTCTTGCCTTAGATTAACTTCGGTCAGTGTCCTCATTGGGATCATTGCATTCAAATCTCATAAGAAAATTAGTCCTTTGATCTTGTTCCCTACCCTAATTAGGTCAAGCCCCTCATTAGGTGATCAACTCCATACCCATAACCTAGTTTTGGGTCCACTTGGCTCTGTGTGGTCCCACAACTTTGCGACTCCAATTCCACATACATAGAATCCTCTTATTCATAAGGATCCTTAGGTCTAGGAATACCCTTGTTAAGGAATATCCTCTGAACGTAGGCTCAAGAATCCTCTAACCCTTACTAAAGATCCTATCACCTTGCTTTAAAAGAAAACAAGCTATCTAATTGAGCCTTTCTTGTGAATAGGCCTCGGGAATCACTCTCTATCCATTCATAGATCCATCCTTCCTAGTGATTTCTGCTATAGCAAGTCTCCTCCCATCAGTGAAAATCCATAAAGAGTAGGGAGCCTTAGTTGAGGTGACAGTTTCCTATCGTTCCATTGTTTCCCCTTGACCTAGTAGTTGCTCCATAGGATCCCCTCATAGGACCCCTACTAGTTTGAGTGGTAAGAGGGTGGAAAACGTATGCTATCTTGGCCTAACAGAGTATACCCTAGCTGGCATCATACACACAAGCCATGCTTATTGATATTGTCCCTTCCCATCTAGCCAACATGTTAAGGAGGCTCAGAGGTGTGAGATCCTTATGTTTTCTAAGTTGGGTATCTATCCCAAGCTCGATTATGATGCAAGTGTTCTACCACACGACTCTTGAGGGTCATTGTTGGGAAGATCAATAAGCAATAGGATATTGCCTATTGCTTGACATAGGGTGGAAGATGTATGCTCCCCTATGAGATGAATTGGGGTGAGAGTGTCCCATAGGACCTTCCTCATTGTCTTGAAAGGGTGGTAGCTATAGCTCCCTAATTATTCTTCTTCCCTAGATTCAAGAGATAGAGTTGAGAAAAGATGGGACATGAGATGATGACAGGGTACTTACAATGATTACATGATGTAGTTGGAATTTCTCCCTAGCTGAGGGGGAATGTTAATTTGGAAGCTCATTAACAAATACCAATCATGGGACTAGAGTCCTCTTTTTGAGAGGGCCAATTTTGACCTTTGAAGCACTAGATTTGGAGAAGGGAAAGTGTATTTTTGAAGTGAACCCCACAATGTCAAAATTGTCAAGGTTGGCCCTAAAGAGAAATTGGACGCCCTCAGAAGCCTATAAATACAAGTGACCTCAACCTCATTTGAATATCATCATCAAGCAATCTCTTCTTATGTCTTCTTTGATTTGGCTCGCACAGGTCTGAAATTGGTTCGCACATGTTCAAAATTGTAGGGTTCGAAGCTCGCACACATGATTAGGGTTTTTGGTTCACATCCACAAGGTTGTCACAGGAAATTTCTGGCTACAACCACACACACACAAGCCTATCTGTTCGGCTAGAGAATTTCAACCACATCTACACTCTCTCAGTGCAGCTAAAAACTAGGGTTTCAGTTTTACAGTTGACCGCAGGATGGAATATTAACTCTGATCAATACTATTGTTGGGCTTATATCTTGGATATTATTTTATTGATTTTGATGGATAACTTTGTATTGGCTCATTGTACTCTCTGCTGAACATTTTGTGACAATATAATCGAAGAATAAATTTAAAGGTTTTTCCCCTTGCGGGGTTTTCCCTTGGTCTTTAACTAAATCTGTGTCTCTTGTTGATGGTGTTGATTGTCTCATATTGTCATTGCATTACTGTTCTATCTTCAGTTACTATTGATTGATGAAAGAATTAATTATTATTGAAAAGATTGCTAATTGAAGAATTGAATTGGGATAAAGTAATTGAAACAACATAGAATAATAGTAGAAATTAATAGTCTTGCTAATTGCATCTTGCAAGGTTGTGGGTTTGTAGGTTCTTACCCACTCGTGCTAGGGTTCTAACATACCTTTTATGAACAACATAACTATCCAGAGCATTGAAAGGCCAATGAACATTATAACCAATCTATGAAAATCAACGATATAGGCTTCAACACTTCCTGTCTGCCAAAGCTAGGCTAACTTGCTGAAGTGCAACTTAGGGTCCTTGTCGAATCTCTCTATCATCCTTTGTGTGAACTTTGTATTGGAAGTAATATCTTCATTCCCTAGTGTTGTCATTTTGTATTGTCACCATTCATGTGCTTCTCCATCAAGATGTAGAGTGGTGTGTTCGATAGCATCCATCTCATGCATGAGGTTAAGCTGAAAATATGTGTCCAACTTCTACACCCATGACCTAGCTGAACACTTTGTCAACCCATCAAAATAGGTAAGAGCTACTTTCCCCATTGCCTTCTGCAATTCCTGGTTTGGCTGAGAACTCCCATACGTTGCTACCTTTATATATTATTTTCTTCTCATAAAATAATAATCATTTATGGTCAAGTTCACCCTTACTTCAGGGGGTAATGATTGGTACTCCTTCATCCAAGTTGTCACTGCTCTTGTTATGTGTGAGAGATAGTCCTGCTCCTTGGAGAAATCATCCAAAAATCGTGGCATAGTTGATATGTTGCCATAAATGTGTGAGATAATCTAGGGGTTGGTATGCACATGTATATGGTCGCCCGCACTGGAATGTGAATCACCTTCTCCATTATGACTTTGCTGGTTAGAATTTCCAAGCTAAGTTTAGGACATTTTGATGAGAAGTTGCATGATTACTTCTTGGGTTGACGTGATCTTGTAAGAACATTCCAAATTCTTGAATCCTCTTGGTCTCCCATGAATTCTTCTTCGTGTTCTTTAGGAATTTCCTCCATATTGTTTTTAGTCTTATGTATTTTGCCTTGGATTCTGACTCTTCACCCTTTCCAACCAATGGAAATGCCTCTTGCTGTCCCTTTGGTTTTTCTTGGCATCACATCCCACCACTAGCCATGAATGTGGCTTTGATACCACTATGAGATCCCCAAGGCAGAAAATATAACTACATAGACTAATTTTTTTTTATTTCAAACAGCTCTGGATCTATGATCAAATGATAAAGAACAACTTCTATTCTTCATACATGTGTCACCACATTTGCCATTAAAAACAAAACGATGTGAACTTATTTAAATGGAACTCGGAAAAATCTGCAATTTTATTAAATATGGAATTACAATCTCATTCTTCCATAAGTCAGAAAACTGGAAGATGAATACTGATAAAGAACTCCTCTAGGAATGATCTTAACCCTCTCATGGATTGGCTCCCTCAAGCAAACCCAAACGATGTCTAAAGAGGCCCTCTGACCTTCTATCTCTCCTCCTCGATGCCCAATGTGATGCCTTACACCATCGACCTTCTCTGCGAATGTCGTGAGGCTTCAAGGCCTTCCAAAATCCACGTAATAAGTGTATGGACTTTCGGCCTTTGAAATTTGATTGTATGTATGGACCTCAACCCTCCAATACCTATGAGATGGATTTATGGCCCCCAATGAGCTTGGAAATTTTGTGCGATTGGCCTCTCAGTCCTCGAACACCTGCCTGAGGAGTTTATGGCCCCACGACAGTCACCTGCACAGTCTTTATATGGCCTCTCAGCCTTGAACAATGAGATCGAACGATGGAACAAACCCCGAAAGCTGCTTTGTCTCCTTATCTCGATGCTTACGACAACTGAGGAATAACAATGTATGTATATATTCTATCTGAGAAGGGCTCAATATCTACTTGAAGACTTGGATATTAACCTCCTAATGATCAAATCTAGTATAATAGACCCAAATCCAACCTTAAAATTATTTACTTCAGCTAATTCACCTACACTAAAAAATAAATTGAAAGTATACATGGTAAAATAATGCTAAACATAAAGTGGTGATTGGACTTTTGTAGGGATCATTCTACATCACCATCTAATGACAATTTTTATTATTTTTCAACTAATAATAATATAGCCCCACTCCCAATAAGTTCCTTTAAATTCAAAACTAGAACAATTTTAAAGTTGAGGTATAAGTGTAAAATGATTTTTTGTTGTTGTTGGTAAACATCTGTATGTGAGGGAGGGAAAGGGATTCATTCCATAATTTTGGACCTAACTATCATATCAAGTGCCTATGTTAAACGTGAAGTTGACACCATGACCTATTGATCCCATTTTATTCAATTATTTTTAACATTTGATTGAGTTGCATTAGTAATGCATGAAGCTTCCTAATAAATCAATAGTCCTCAATATACTCTTTATATATCACTCTTCCTTAATAGCTACCACATTTTCCTTTGGTTAATTATTAACATCTATTAATTAGTTATTTATGAACCATCTACAAAAGTATTTGTCTAATTTTTAAACAATGTGACCACCCTAATTCTTTTTAACATTTTACATCCAACACTATAAAATATGTTAATGAATATAGAAAATAAATATATAAATAGTAATGTTTAAGTGATAGTAATGCTATTGAAAATTAATTTGAGACAAATATTATTTACCATAATTCAATTCAAAACTTTTTTTTTTTTTTTCTATGTGGTTCATGATTCACGGAGATCGATGACCACTACATCCATGGAATAATTGTATCAAACAAATCTACCTGAAAGGATCACTTCTTGTTGGCTCAACCATGGAGCTTGACCTTAAGAGTGTCAAGAAAATTGAACTCGTAACCTCTCAATAACAAAGGTGCTTTATTGAGGGAGGCTCGACCAACCAAACTAACCCCTAGGAGCTAATTCAAAACTTATGTTATTAAAGAGTATAAGATAAAGAATATCTAAAATGATTTTCTTATTGGTAAAAATTTTAAAGAATTTTGAATACTCAATATTATTTCATATATTAAAATTTCAAAATCTACATA
>APFE030065494.1:12410-27378 GCA_000404065.3 Pinus taeda | reverse complement strand
CCTTTGGCTGGGTGATCAGCATCACATGTCTTGCAAAGCTTGTTGGGAATGGGAACAAGCCTCTCTCTCCTTGGTTATTAGACATGAATCTCCTTACTTATATTTGGCCTTATGGGAACGAAGAAGGCTCTTGCAGCATGAAGCTCTTAACAACTTGACAATTCTCAATCTCTGGAACTCTGGAACTTGCTTGCCAAGGAAAATGGACAAGCTTTTATAGATGGGGGGAGGGGAGTTGGGATCATCCACAATAATCATGGGATTGGCTCTATCATCAAAGAAGCTTCCATGAGAGGTGGCAAACCACTTCCTCTCTATGGAAACCCGAAGCCAAACCACCCAACTCAAGATAGGTTCAGTCCAGGAATTTGTTAGGATGAATCTTCCGCTGTTTGTTTGTTAAAAAACACCACTGATTATGGTTGGCGCGAGTGCGACTCTATGACAGAGCACCAACTAGCGCGCCCTACTTGAAGGATTTCCGCCATTGGTGCGAGTGCTGCACAGTGAAACCGCGGCAATGGAAAAAGGGCTATTTTTATTGGTTTTTTGCAGGAGATGTCTTCAGGGAAAATGAAGTTCATGTTCAGGGGAATGTAATGCAAGTGTTTGCAAGTCATGTCACTTCTCATAGGTCCTGGAATGAGTCCTCCAAGATGCGAGAGAGGGGTAACAGGGACGGTGACAAATTGCTGTGTAACATTTACCATAATTCAATTCAAAACTTGTTTTTTTTTTCTATGCCGTTCATGATTCACGGAGATCGATGACCACTACATCCATGGAATAATTGTATCAAACAAATCTACTTGAAAGGATCACTACTTGTTGGCTCAACCATGGAGCTTGACCTTAAGAGTGTCAAAAAAATTGAACTCGTAACCTCTCAATAATAAAGGTGCTTTATTGAGGGAGGCTCGACCAACCAAACTAACCCCTAGGAGCTAATTCAAAACTTATGTTATTAAAGAGTATAAGATAAAGGATATCTAAAATGATTTTCTTATTGGTAAAAATTTTAAAGAATTTTGAATACTCAATATTATTTCATATATTAAAATTTCAAAATCTACATAAGTTAAAATTCCAATAACATAAATCGTTTTGATATTTTTAGGTGCTCGGGAAGGAGCCCAAATCCCCTCCTCCCTCCAAACAACCTTCTACTACTATGATTCCACAACTTACTGCCAAACCTGAGAAGGGGCTTTTCTCTTTTTCTGGTTCTTATCCCCTTAACCCTTCCTATAAGGATTTCGTTGACGGTGTTAGAAGTCCACCAACACAAGGGGTGATGGAAAATATGGAGACTTGCAAATTAATACTTATTTTCCTTGTCTTGATAATTACTTGTGATGTTAGTTGGCCTTTTATTACTTCTTTAATTTTGTTCATCAAGTAATTACCAATAACAATGAAGATAATAAATAAACAAAGTACACACATATAGGCTCCAAGCGAGGGTAAAACCCCTCCAAGAAGAAAGACTAGAAAAAAATGCTTCTCTTCTTATAGAATGTTCTTACAAAGAGACTTCCAATACCCATGTTAACCCCAAGTTAGCCCCCAATAAGATCTTCTTCAAGACAACTTCCAAAACTTTGATGTCAAACCCTCCAAGCCCCAAGTCGGCCCCCAACAAGATCTTCTTCAAGACAACTTCCAAAACTTTGATGTTGTACCAACTTCGATGCCTCCAACTGATTTACATAATTTCACACCCACAAATTTGGCCTCCTGCAACTGGAAGATTCATACGCAGCTACACAAACCCTAATAGAGAGACAAGAAAATATGATCTTCAAAACTCTGATTGTTGCTCCACTTCTTCATCCTTTTAGCTACTCTTTCCCACCTTCGTTGTTGCAGATCGAACTTGTGCTTGGTAAGTGTCCAAATGAGTCAAGCTTGTCTCCTTTATATGGCCTTTCTTTATGGTCAAATTCCCCTCCTTTAGGCAGGCTTGATTTTCTCCTTGGGCTGACTTGGTCTTGGGATTATAAGTGGATTTTTCTTGACGAAATAAATATTATTTTTTATTACAATGAGCCCAAATGGGACTATGACACATGACCAATATTATTCTTTATCCTAGAAAGATCTAGAAACACCTAGAAAACCTAAAAGCATGAAGAACATGTTTTTTGACTCAAACCTGAGTATGAAACCCATACTCCAAAATTAAAATATAATTTCTTTTTCTTTCGTTATAAAGATTATACAATGTCATGATTACAATTAGATCATTATGAAGACCGAACTTAGTTACAATTTTCAACAAAGGGGTTTCCTCGGTATGAAGTCCCAACTAGACCTCACACCATTTGGGGTAGGATCCCCATCCGGGAAATTGACCTGATTGCGTTTATAATGATCTTAAAGATTCGCCTTGTCTAAAATCAACAACATAAGAGATCATGCACATAAATTTTTGAGATAAGCAAGTAAGTTAGCTTCATGAGACACATAATTGCAATGTATATAAAGTACTTTCATAGAGAGGAAAATATAGAGTGAGCCTTTGGAAGAAAAGTAATAGTACCATCCTAATAAAGGCATACACATACATAGAAAAAATCATTAATTTGCAAAGTAACAACGATCATGAAAGCAAGTAAGGACACACAAATCGGTTAAGATGTGTACCAAAGCCAATGAAATATTTCATTTTATTTAGTATATATGAACGCAAACATACATTCCAAACATGAAAGAATAGTCTTACAACATTCACGATATATGCAAGAAAGTATGTCCAACTCTGAGAGCTTCAAAGCATTAAGTGATAGTGCCAAGATACACAATTACAGTGATGCATCACTAGCCCCAATAGTGGAACATGAAGCCCCCACTTGCTCCACAAAATAATGATCTTCTTGCCTATGCCAAGCTAGAGAAGCCAAGGCTAAAAGTCCTTTACTTGAGTTAAGAGGGATTATTTATAACAAATGAGGTGACCTTTCACCTCCCATGTGAATCTTGACCTCCCTCATGACTCTTGAGCTCCTATATGACTTTTGGACTTCCTAGTGACTTTTCACATTCCATGTGTGACCCTTACGTTTCCACACATTTTATATTTTCTAATTTAGAAATTACAAAATTATGTTCCACCAAAATTGTGATGAAAATACACAGAACAAAATAACACTTTTGTGTTCACATTTTAAGAAGCTACAATTTGGCCACTGTGACATGAAGCCTCATTGTAATGCGTTGATGCCAAGTTCTGTTCTCTACTGCTTTGCCTTCAATTCTTTATGATAGGTCTGGAATGTACTTCATCTTCACCCTCCAAAAGGTCTAAATATAGTATTGGGGCTTTCTATATCATCTTGGGTCACCATCTATCTGTCATAGTCCAAAATTCCTTTAACTCGTGCATGTTGGTATCCTTGCATCTCATCTCGATAAGTGTCTTATTGAAGCCTCTTCTTGATGAACTCCTTGAATATCACCTGCCATGTTAAGATGGTGGACTAATCGACACTAGATCAATAGTACCCAACAAGTAAACTTACTCATGGAAAGACAATATGAGTCCCAAAATCACCTATTTTGTCTTATTTTCTCATGCATGATGCCAACTGTGATGGGATGATGCGCTAGTACTAAAAGAGGAACTTTCTTAAGCATGGGGTATAGGTTCAAGAGTAAAAGGTTGGGAGTTTGGGCATTAGAAGTGCGCACTACGCTAGGGCATGAGAGAGGGACAAGCTTAGGCATAAATCATAGGCCTTAGAGATAGTGGCTAAAGGCTTGAATATTGAAGATGCACATTGAGTTATGATTGAGAAGAAGTCTCTTGGTTGAGCACGAGTCACAATTGAAAGGGGTTAGGGGTAACCTTACTATCCACTAGAAGTGCACTATGCACCCCATAAGACAAGGCTACCAAGGCTCGACACAAAGTACAGGTGTAAGGAGCAAGAGGCTAGGTGACTGTGCTTTGGAGATGTGCTATGTGATTGTGAAGGGAAATGACCTCAGGATGGGTGCAGGTTGCAAGTCTAGGAGACAAGAGTCTCACAACTGAGGCTTGGAAGTGCGCTATGGGATCATCACTTGTGATGAAAGTTCAGTGTGTTCATAGCTTGCACAAGATGTGAGGATAAGGGAGAACCCCAAAATTAGTCAAGAGTGAGACTAGTGGAATGAGAGGAAGAGAGCAAGAACATACAAATAGGTCCTAAACATGACCACACACACACACACACAATCAAACTTATGACAAGAATATGCACAATACCTTAAACCAACATGTAGACACTTAAATGACAATAAAACAACATTAATCTTTAAGTGCGACAATTGAGACAAGTATTTGCAACAAAAATGTCGCAATAGAGAAATTTTGAGGTATAAAATGGGCCTCCTAAGGAATATTAAAAAATAATAGTGAAACAATAAAATAATATTAGAAAGTTACATGATCAAATTTTATAAGAAAAAGGAAAAACTACTTTTTCAACTCGTATTTTAAGCTTATCTCCTTATGGTTTTACTAAGATTTTGAGCGAGAACTCTTGTTGGATGCATAATCTAATTTCTCATCTAAGGAGTACCCATGTTGCATACTTTTGATGGACCCTGCTAAAGGAAACATGATAAATACATGAAAAAACCTGATTGCAATAACTTTTTTCATGTATTTCTCATTTTCCCTGTAGTAGGGTCCATCAAAAGTATGCAACATTACTCTTTGGATGAGGAATTAAATTTTGCATCCAAAAAGTGGGAGAAAGTGCTCCCACTTGAAATTTGAATAAAATTGTAGGGAGATAAGTTGAAAATATGAGTTGAAAAGGTAGTTTTTTTTACTTTTACTCTTTTTACTTTTTTATTCAAAAAATAGTGAATCATCCCCCATGGTTGACATCATCATATTGAATCCTATTGGTTCTTATAAAGTTGATCTTGGTTGTATATTTTTGTTTTGAGACCCATTTTTGACCTCAAAATTTCTCTAATGAATTTAAATAGAAAGTGTGCTATTACTTAGAGACCTTTTGAAAATGAACCCGACTATCTTGAGACACCAAAAACATCATGCAATAACTAAAGCAACACATGCAAGATCAAAATTTCAAAGTGTGATAGTTGAGAAACTTACCTTGAAGGAGAGCGCACTTGTGACCAAGAGTGAAGGATGACCCTTCTACTCCAAAAATGTATAGAGCTTAAAAGTGAAAGATAAGTGTGAAATGAGCTTTGGGTTGGACTCTTTATATAGGGAGAACACACATGCAGTTAGGGTTAGGGTTTGTAAGTGTGCTAAGCACATATCTAAAAACTAGGATATAAGAGTGTGATGAATGCCACTAAGGAGTGCGACAACTTGAGAAAGTGCACTTTCCCTCTCAACAAGAAGTGTGCTCATCCTATCTCAAGAAAGTGCGGTAGGACCATCTCTAGGAAGTGTGTTAGGCACTATTTCAAAAAAATGTGCTAGACAAACTTTGGGAAGGTGCACTAGACCTAAAGAAGAGGGATGCACCGTGAAGGAAAAAGGACTTAGGCTTGTGAAAACAAGGTGCTTCAACATTTATATATTCTATGAGAAGACCTGAACACTTAAAAAAATGACCAAGCAGGACTTTGATGACTTGAAATGATAGACACCATGATCATTTACCCTTCATTATTGTTTTTCACTCTCCTCACCATTTGGCTCTACATTTCTTGAACCTACCTTCCTCTTTAAAAAATGTGACTATTAGAAGAAAAAAATAACAAGAAAGAAATTTCCTGGGAAGGATTAAACCAAGGAGGGCTCTTTAAGGAGGTCACGAACACTTCTGTTAATCATAGGGAACTTAGAGCAGAGAGGCCCTTTAGCGAGTGTACTTAATGACCCTAATGTCTTATAATATCCGAGGAGTTAGGGGCCCTCCCAAAAAACATACTCTCTCTAGATTAATTGGTCTCCATAGACCCTTTGTACCTTATACTTAGGAAACTATGGTGTTAGGTGATAATGCTAGGGAGGATTTTCTTAAGATTTGTCCTGAGTGGTATTTTAGCATTATTGATGTTGTAGGTCACTGTGGAGGCCTCTTGATCATGTGGAACTTGTGTGATGTTGTGATTAGACCTTTCCTTTCGAACACTGGTGTCATATTAAAATCACATCTTAGAGTACTGAAGAGTCCCATATTACTTTTTTATTTTTGTGGGATGTATGAGGATATATATGTGTTATGGAGACATATTTAGGCAAGTGGTTTACTAATGGAACATACCCTCAATTTAGTTGGGGACTTGAATTTCACCACCTCTGCTAGTGAATTCTAGGGGGTCGATGCCTGGACTGACCCTCTAGCCCCATATTTCTCTCTGCGTATTCAAGATTCCAATGTCATTGATGCCTTCCTCGCTAAAAGAGCAACAAGAAACTCCAATTAAATTTGTCCTTGAATTAAATTGTAATTGTATTATCATAGAAACTTGTAATAGTTAATTAATTTAAATTGAATTAATTGACCTAGGAAATTCGAGTTGGAAGTCTATCTAGAGTCATGTAGAGTGATCCCTAAATTTTAGGGGGCCCAGGTTGAGTTCTTTTGAGTTGTAATTAGATAAATTAGTCTAATTGAGTTATAGTCAGTTAAACTAGTTCTAACTTTTGGAGGAACTAGTAGGAGGTCTAGTAGTGGGGACAAGCACCAGTGCATCCATAGTACCAAACTAGTTAACTGAAGATTCACTCATAAATAACTCATGCATGTTAGTTTGGAGGAAGACCCAGTTGAGATTAGAGTTTAGGGACAATGTACTATTAGTTGTATAATCTTTTGAGTTGTACATATGGTGCATGCAATCAGTTGAGGGCATATGGATGGATTGCATAGTTTTGGATGAGGATTTCCCAATTAAATATGGGCTAATTCGCATAGGAACAATGCAAGGAAGTAGGAGCTTGGAAGGAAATATAATTGGCTAAGTGTTGGCTTGAGCTGGCTTGTGAGGTAGAGAGTTAGATTATACTTGTGCAAGAATTGTTCGAGGTTGAACAAGTATTGTATTTTCTTCTCAAATCTTTTGGTTAATGCAATATAGATAGTCGAGGTTTTTAGATATTACTTTCCCGAGAGAAATATTTTGTTATGTTCGATTGATATTTTTCCTTTTCTTCTTATTGTTTTCACCAATAAATTTTGGTTTCTACTGAAGAGTAGAGTAGATTCTTGTCTTGTGTTTTACCATATCACATGAATTGTTGAATCTACATAGTAAAAATATACATGGTATCAAAGCTAAAGACATTATAGAAGAGGAGAATTCAAGTTTGTGGTGCAGGTGAATTTGAATTTGTAGTTCATACTTCAGAGTCGGAAAATGGATTGCTACGGTTTGAGACTTGAGTATGCCCTGGAGGGCAGCTCAAATTACATAGCTTGGAAGAATAGGATGGAGGTAGTGGGCCTCAAGGAATTCATACATAATGAAATTCATGATCCTCCAGCATCGGATGCTTCAGATCTGGCTGAATGGAGAAAGTGTGTGGCAAAAGCGAGAAGGATTATCCTGGAAGGAGTTCGAGATCACATTGTCTCGAATTTCCACAGTAAGGAAACTCCATTTGCAATGTGGAAGATATTGATGGACCTATTTCAAAATAATAGTGACCATAGGAAGTTGGCACTAAAAGAAAAACTCATGAAGATCAAGATGGAGAAGGGCGACACAATTCCGATGTACTTGACCAAGTTCACCCTGTGTCGGGATGAACTTGGAAGTGTCGGGATTACTGTTGCCAAAGATGATCTGGTGAGCCTAGCACTTCTAGGACCTCCCAAGAGATGTCATAGTTACTAGGACTCTGTCAATGGGAGAGAGAAGCTACCAGAGTGAGAGTAGTTGTGATCTGACTTGGTACAGGAAGAGTTTTAGTGGAACACCATAGACGGATCCTCATCAAAGGTTGATGATGAGGAGAATTTTGCCTTAGCGGGTAAGGAAAAGAAAGGGAAGGGGAATTCATCCCCTTCCATATCATATTCTTGTCATGGCGGAAATAAGAAGGACATGTCGAAAGTCAAGTGCTTTCATTTTCACGAGCTGGGACATTTTACCACAAATTGTCTACTCAAGAAGGCCGGTAAGAAGCCCTTAGGAGGAGCGACAGGTGAGGCTCTTGCTTGACAATTTGAACTGGACTTTACCCTCATCACTTGTATGGTGTCATCGATGATGGGTAGTGTATGGTACCTGGACAGTGGAGCTTCTTTCCAAATGACTGGTAATGAAGAGCTCTTCACTAACTTGGAGGATAAGGATCTCCAGATGCATATCGAGATGGGTGATGACGAGAGGTATAGTTACCTTTCAGAGGGAGTCAGGTTATCCCCTCACTTTGTGAGATATTATGTATGTTCTTGGTTTAAAGAAGAGCTTGGTATTTGTTGCCCTATTGGAGGATAGAGGCTATGATGTGATATTTAGTAAGGGAAAGGTGTTCCTTCATCATATAGCCATGAGACAGGTGAAATGGATAGGGGTCCAAGTGAAGAATCTCTACAAGTTGGAGGTAGAAGATTGTGCTACCTTGAGCACGAGAGCAGAGAAGGTGCAGAGCTGGGACATCGGTGAGTTGTGGCATAGGTAGTTGGGTCACTTGCACCATGGTGCTTTGAAAATCATGCAGTAAATTTGGATCGGTCTTCCCAAGGATACACTAGAGTAGGTTGACGCATCCAAAGGGTGTACCTTGGGAAAATACACCAAAGCTTCCTTTCATGAAAAAGACAGACGAGTATAGGTGATCCTAGATCGAGTTCACTCAGATGTGTGTGGACTGTTGTCAACAACATCCATAACCAAGCATAGGTATTATGTTATATTTCTTGATGATTTTTCTCGTAAGTGTTGGATCTTCTTCATGCAGAAGAAAGATCAAATCTTTGCGTCGAGAAAGATATTGGCAAGAAGATTAAAGCTCTCAAAAGTGATAACGGTGGAGAGTATGTGTCAAATAAGTTCAAAAAAAAAATTGTGCATCAAAAGGCATTCAATGGGAGTTGATAACACCTCATAACCCACAACAAAATGGGGTGGATGAAAGGAAAAACATAAGCATTATAGGAGTGGCACGAGCAATGTTGAATGATCAGGGACTACCACTACACTTGTGGTTTGAGGCATGCAACACAACTGTTTATTTGCAGAACATAATCCCTCATCGAATTCTTGGGATGAGTACGCCGGAGGAGGATTTTTCAAGGAGGAAACCAGATGTGGGACACTTAAGGATTTTTGGTTCATTAGTCTACTTCCATGTAACCAAAGATGCATGGAAGAAGCTTGAGCCAACAGCATAATTGGTGATATTTGTGCGGTACACTGATACACCTCACAACTATCAGGTGTACTTGCTAACCAACAAGATGATAGTGGTTCATAGGGATGTAAAATTCGACGAAGAGAAGGTCATTAGATGTTCCCTTGAGAGGGAACTTTAGCTACATGTGGTTGAAGAGATTTTAGCTCCTAAGGAGGAACCTCAAGAGGATGTGGAGTAGCCACATGTAGAGGATCCGAGAGTGGAGACACCCACACTTGCAAAGTCTTACAGAGATGGGAGAAAGTGCACCAGAGATGCTAACAGGTTATTGCATGATGTTATAGAGAATGTGGGAGCACCCACATCACAGTGTAGGTAGAGCAGGTCACTAGAGAGGTACACTAGCTACATGGATCTGATGAGCAGAGTTGTAGAGGTTGAGCCATCCTCTTTTGAGGAAGTAGTGCAACAACCAATTTGGGTTGATGCTATGGTTGATGAGTATGACTCCATTATCATGAACAATGTTTGGGATGTGGTCCCAATACCGATGGACAAGTCAGAGGTGAGTTATCGATGTCTTCACAAGGTAAAGAAAGCAACAGATGGTAGTGTGGAGAAACACAAGGCTAGGTTTGTGGCCAAAGGTTTTTCTCAGGTGGAGGGGATTGATTACGATGAGACCTCTTCTCATGTTGCAAGGTACTTATATATTAGATCCATTCTAGCACTGTCAGCACATATGGGATGGAAGATACATCAGATGGATGTAAAGACTACATTCCTCAATGAAATGATTGAGGAAGAGGTGTATATTGAGTAACCTGAAGGTTTTGAGACCTTCAATAGAGAGTCACATGTGTGCCGACTCAAGCGAGCATTGTATAGGATGAAACAAGCATCACGTGCTTGGTACACCATGATCGATAGTTACTTCACCGGGTTGGGCTTTACCAAAAGTCAAGCAGATGTGAACCTTTACAATATTATAGTTGAAGGTAAATTTTTTATTATTGTGTTATATGTTGACGATTTGATTATGACAGGTAATGAGAAGATGATCAAGTATTGCAAAGAGGATCTTGCAAGAGAGTTCGAAATGAAGGAATTAGGGCTCATGCACTACTTTCTAGGCATGGAAGTATGACAAGGTGATGAGGAATTGTTTGTCTCTCAGGGCAAGTATGCCAACGGAATACTCAAAAGGTTTCACATGGAGAGCAGTAAACCCATGGAGACTCCTCTAGTAGGTAACTGGAGGAAAGAGGATGCTACCCCTGGTGAAGTATTGGAAGCTACTATTTACAAGAAACTTGGGTGTTCACTCATGTATTTGGTGAACACACGACCTAACATGTGTTAAGCAGTTAAATAGTTAAGTCAAGCGATGGTTAAGCCACCCAAGCTGTATTAGAAGGTAGCCAAACATGTGTTGAGATACCTCAGAGGCAGTACTTAGTATGGTTTATGGTACAAACAGGTAGAGGGAGTGAAGCTTCAAGGCTTCACCGATGCATATTGGGTAGGGAGTACATCCGACAGGAAGAGCACATTAGGTGGGATCTTCAGTATTAGGTCAACAATTGTTTCTTGGTACAACAGGAAATAGAGATCAGTCGCACTCAGTTCAACAGAAGCGGATTACATGGATGCTAGTCAAGCAACATGTTAGGCTATCTAGATGAGGAAGATTCTCATTGGTTTGTTTGGTCAGCAAATGGATCCAACTGTGATTTACTGTGACAATTAGAGTTGTATCAAACTCTTTGAGAATCCAGTTTTCATGATCAGCCCAAGCATATTGATATACGATATCATCATCTTCAAGATTGTGTGCAGAGGAGAATTATTGATATCCGATATCATCATCTTCGAGATTGTGTGCAGAGGAGAATTATGTTGTTGGAGTACATTTCCATAGAGGAGCAAGATGCAGATATTTTGACAAAGGCCTTGTCAAGATGAAAATTCGAGTTTCATAGAGGCAGGATCAGGGTAGAAGATAATCCCTTTTTTGTTGAGAGGGAGTGTTGAAAATAGCAACAAGAAATTCCAATTTAATTTGTCCTTGAATTAAATTGTAATTCTATTCTCATAGCAACTTGTAATAGTTAATTAAGTTAAATTGAATTAATTGACTTAAGAAATTCAAGTTGGAAGTCTATCCAGAGTCATGTAGAGTGATCCCTAAATTTTATTGGCCCAAATTGAGTTCTTTTGAGTTGTAATTAGATAACTTAGACTAACTAAGTTATAGTTAGTTAAACTAGTTCTAAGTGTTGGAGGAACTAGTAGGAGGTCTAGTAGTGGGGATGGACACCAATGCATCCACAATACCACACCAATTAACTAAATATTCACTCATAAATAACTCATGCATGTCAGTTCAGAGGAAGACCCAGTTGAGATTAGAGTTCAGGGATAGTGTACTATCGGTGGTATAATTTTCTAAGTTGTAAAGATGGTGCATGCAATCAGTTGAGGGCCTATGGATGGATTGCACAGTTTTAGATGAGGATTTCCCAATAAAATATGGGTTGATTCCCATAGGGACAACACAAGGAAGTAGGAACTTTGCAGGGAGCGGATTTGGCTAAGTGTTGGATTGAGCTGGCTTGTGAGGTAGAGAGTTAGATTATACTTGTGCATGAATTGTTCGAGGTTGAACAAGCATTGTATTTTCTTCTCAAATCTTCTGGTTAATGCAATATAGATACTCGGGGTTTTTAGTTGTTGCTTTCCCCGGAGAAATATTGTGTTATGTGAAAATGATATTCTTCCTTTTTTTCTTATTGTTTTCATTGATCAATTTTGGTTTCCGCTGAAGAGTAGAGTAGATTCTTGCCTTGTGTTCTAGCATATCACATGAGCTATTGAATCTACATAGCAAAAATCTACATTCCCTATCCCTCTAGCCCCTACCTAGAGGAATGGGCAGTGGGGGGTTCAGAAAAATGATAAAAGACTATATTGTTTCTAATAGTTGATCCCATGGTTGTTAAGATGGAAAAATTTCAGTCTTGGATTTGTTCAAAGGGCTCTTCCCATCATTTTCCCATCTTCCTTCAACTCAATTCTAATGCTTCCCCCATCAAATTTCCCTTCAAATTCAATCACTCATGTGTAAAAGAAGATTCCTTCATCTCTTTAGTTAACTCCCATTGGAAGGGGTTATCAGTTGTGCCCTCTCTTTTTTTTTATGGAATCTTGGGTTTATAAAATGAAATAACTCAAAAAGCATGTTAAAATCTTGGCAAAAAATATAAAACATGAGCGGGAAAGGGAACTGTGCTCTATTGAATCAGAATATGAGTCCACCTTCAAATCCTATATCTCCTCAAACTTTCCTAATGCAGTAAAATTGTATCTCTGTAATCTAGAAGAGGGGAAAACCTAGTTACTTAAAACTATCGAGGAGTGGCAATTAAAATGTAGAGCTAACTGTGTTAAGGAAGGTGATGGAAATACCAAGTTTTTCCATAAAGTTGCAAACTTAGGAGAGTTACAAACTCTATTTTAGACATAAAGGATGCTGATAGAAATAATTGTAGCTCAAAGGTGGAAATGGAGAAGGCTATAAAGGATCACTTTTCTAGCCTCTTTAGAGATCCAGGAAAGAATAATATTTCAGCTCAACTTCACGTCATACATGTTGAGATTTTCTGTTTGTAGGAAAAATCTCAGCTGATGACAACAATAGGGATTCAGTTCCTAGATTAGCTCCATGTTGTTGGGAGGGAGTTAATGCCTCCTATATTTGATGTGAGGGAGTTATGAGGCTATTAGATTCTCTATGCTATATAACAGGAAATCATTCGGATGGTTTGCTAAGAGGGTGAGAGGTTTTATGAGAATTTCTTGATGTAATATCCAATTTGATTAATAAACTCTTGATGCCTATGTTTGGTGGACGTAGCCCAGATTGGTTGGGTGAACCACGTTAATTCTTGTGTTTATGTGCTTGATATTATATTGTGTGTTATTTTTAATTTAGTTTTTCTGTGCACCTGATCCAACAATTGGTATCAGAGCAATGTTGGAGGTGCTGAGATTGCATGCTGGAGGGTGAATATCACTGCTGCGCTAAAGAGACCAGACCTGTGTGCTGGAATTGGGCGCATAATTTGAGTGCTGTGCGTGTGTGTGCTAGAGCTGGTGTTCCTTAAACATAGCTAAGCAATTGCCACAGCCATTTGTTGAGAAGATCGGAGCGCTGCTATACCTGGTGCAGTGCGTGGAGCGGATCGGAGCAGTGGACTATTGTTGTATTGCCATATCGTGATGATAAGTGCTGAAGCGTGGAGCACTGATACGTGGTTCGTCCAGAAGAAGGAGCAGTTGATGTGCGTCCAGAAGAAGACAAAGCAATTAAAAGTTCGAATCACTGCCCGTTTTTCAGAACAACCGAGGTCCGGGTGCATTGTTTCGGTTCTGTTATTTATGCGACTTCTTGAACAACATTCTTTCAGTTCTATGTTTATTTATGTGCTTCCACCTTGTTTCTTTTTGTTGAAACCAAAGAAACAAAAAAACGCCCGCGTGACATTTTCCAGCTTCTCGTTGGCACATACCAAACTTATGCTCAGGTCACCGCTAGCGGTCCGGATTCTCTGCTTGAATTTGTGTTTTAAGCAAATGATTTAAAATGTTTGTAGCTGTGCGTGAATGCATGGATAAACTGTAATATTGCGCAGAATTAAGAAACGCCTTACCCACATATCAAAGAATTATATAGTCTGGCGATCTTTCCTGTGAATGTTGTACAACCGTGGAGGTCAAAAATTTTGTCTCTGGAACAGAGCAGAGCAGTGTGGTGTCCATTTTAAATGGGATAATGAGCAGTGAAGATCAGCATATCATTACTAAATTGTCTGTACAAGACAATGGACAATGGACAATTGTTTGAAAAAAAAAAGTGGGTTTTTTTTTTTTACAGTAATTTGACTAAGATTTCCATCTGATTATTGTGAAGTGCAAACAAGAACATTTTTTTTTTGAAGTGTAAACAAGGAAATTTTTTTTGTGTGAAGTGCAACCGGCCGTTTTTTTTTTTTTTTTAAGGCAAAAGTACAGAGGCATAGGCAGTTTTTTTTGTGAAAAAACAAAGGCATAGGCAATTTTTTTTTTTTTATTGCTGGTTGGATATTGGAGATTATTGTGTTTTTTGTTGATACAAATGGCAAAAACTCAAAGTGCCTGGTTTGAAAATGAGAAATTCAATGGAAAGAATAATTTTGAGATCTGGAAGGTGAAGATGCATGACTTGCTTGTCCAACATGGCGTGGCAAAGGCATTGTTGGGCAAGTCCAAACAGCCTTACAACATCACAGATAGCGAGTGGGCCGAAATGGATGAAAGAGCGATTAGTGCTATTCGATTGTGTCTAGCTGATGATGTCCTGTTTAATATTGTGTCGGAGACAACAACTGTTGGTTTGTGGACGAAACTGGAGAAATTGTACATGACCAAATCATTAACCAATAGGATTCTCCTAAAGCGACAGTTGTACGGTTTACGAATGAAGGAAGGTACATCGATTGCTGATCATTTAAATTCTTTTAATACTCTTCTTGTGCAATTACAAAGTATAGAAGTAAAAATTCCATTCGAGGATAAAGTTATTACTTTATTGTGCTCGTTGCCCGAATCATGGGATCATTTTGTTACTTCTATAAGTCTTAGTTC
>APFE030065486.1:29469-75777 GCA_000404065.3 Pinus taeda | reverse complement strand
TCCTTCCAATACTCACTCCAAGATGTCATAACTAAGGGATGAACATCAAATCACAAGGAAACAAGGGTTTCCTGTATAGATGGGGGAAGTGCAGAAGGCACAAGGGTCTTCAGACCTGATCAGGGGGAAATCTCAGTATAATAACCTTTCTCTCTCTTCTCTCCTCCCTTAGGCCTTCCCTTTGGTGTCTTTTTATACCAATTCCAACGTAGTTTTTTAGTTAGGAATTGGTTGGGAATAGTTGAGGCCACGGGCACTAATAGGTGATCAGTAGGTAAAACCCGCGATCTCCGCCTGAAAATAAGGAGTTTTATATTTTTTAAGTGTTTTAATACATATACGCGGGTTGGGTATGTATGAACCCGCGTATACACGCGTTTAACACAGGGCAATGTCGCGTACAGGGAATAAAACACTGTTTTTTAGATTTTGGACCAGGTCTGGAAGGAAGGGTTGCCCTAGGCCATGAGTGCAGCATCACAAACCATAATAGTGAGATTTGGAGCTATAACACCTAGGACACATCGAGCTAAAGCTGGGAGCAAAAGGCTTCTTTACGGGAATCTTCTCTAACCTGCAAGACAAAGAAAGAGTGTTTGAGAATGGCCCTTATTTTTACTATAATGTTGGTTTATTCATGAGATATTGGGAAGAATTCTATAACCCCGATAAGGAAAAAAATTAGCAGCACCAGTATGGGTTAGATTATTTGGTTTACCAATGGATTTCTGGGACCCGAAAATCTTGGGAGGGATAGGAAACACAATAGGGAGTTTTGTGAAAAAAGCAGAAACTACAAAAAAAGGAAGGTACACTTCGTATGCTAGGATTTTTGTGTGCTTGAACATTGCTAATCCGATCCTAGATACAGTGGAGTTAGAGTACCACGAAGAAGTTTGGTAGCAAACCCTGGACTATGAGCATATACCGTTTAGATGCCATCGATGTCACGAATATGGACACTTGGTTAAAGAGTGTCCTATAACAACGGAAGAAGATGAAAGGAAAAGTAAACAGTAGAAGAAAAAACAAACAAATCAGGAAGGATTCCAGGAGGTAAAGAGTAGAAGAAGAGAAACAAAAGAAAAATCAAATGAAGGCAAGAAGGTACAGCGAGCAAACCCAGGAGAATCAAATAGCTTCGAAATCCTTCAGGAAGAAGGGGAAGATGAGGATCAAACCATGGAATACCAGGAAGAAAAAGAGAAAGACACTAGCTCCAGTAGTGAAAGGACCCACACTAAGAGGAAAGCCCCGAGTGATATCCCAGAAAAAGGAAAAGAACATGTAGTAACAGCCAGAAAACATGGAGACAGAAATGGAGATAAATAGGGAAGACCTAAGTATAGAAGAATAAGTATTGCGAAAGTTATTAAATGAATGGAGAAACTTGGATGAGCGATTTATCCCTGAGGACCAGAAAAGGCTGTATGCGGAAACATTCCAGCAATATCTAGCCAAACAGAAAAAAGGAAAAACAATGCCTGAAGAAAAGCAAGAGAATCAGAAGGACAGTTGATCAGACTAGCAAGGACAAGTAAAAGGAGCAAAAAAAAAGAGGATGGAAAAACATTAAAGATTCCATACAACTAATGGGGGAAATGTTAGTGAACACAGGGAAAGTGGTTCCGCTTTCGGCGGTGTTCCAAAACCTCAATCAAACCCATAAATGATATTGACATTCTGGAATATAAGAGGTTTGAATAGTAAAGGGAAGCAGAGACATTTAGCGAAACGATTGAGAAAAGACAGACCACAAATTATGCTGCTTCAGGAAACCAAAATCTCAGGATAGAAGATGGAGGAAATTCTAAATAAAATTAAACCTAGATATGAGCAAGTAACCATAGATGCTAAAGGAAGTGTGGGAGGGATAGCAGTAATCTGGAACCCAGCAAAATTCATAACAGACTAGTGGATAGAAATGCCCGGAATTCTAATAGAAAAGTTTAGACTCATAGGGCAAAGTGAATGGTTTGTAGTTTCAGCAGTCTACGGGGCCCACGCCCTGGTAGATTGAGGCATATTCCTCACTCACATGCAAAATCTTGGGAACATGCATCGGGAATAGATGTGTATCATTGCAGGAGACTTCAATATGACAACATCCAAAGAATAGAAGAAAGAAGGAATACAGAGGGAAGACCCGAAGATGGAGATATTCAGAGATCTGCAAATGGAATTAAGATTGTTGGAAATTCCAACTATAAATGGTAATTTTACCTGGAATAATAGAAGAGGCGGGAATAGCATCAGGACTAGATAGATTTCTAGCCTCTGAACATTTAATAGGAAAGGACATCTTCTATGAAGCTTCCATCCTCCCAAAAATAGGGTCAGACCACTAGCTTATTAAACTGGAGATTGCTATGAACACTCAGAATAAAAAAAAGACCTTTTCGATTTGAGGCCTTTTGGCTAAGAGATCCAGAATTCATAGCCAAAGTGAAAACTTGGTGGTAGGAGAGTAAAAATGGAGTGAAAGGAAGAAACAAAAAGCATACGTTTCAAATTAGACTGAAAGACCTAAAAGGAAAAATAAAGAAATGGAACAGAGAGGAATTTGGCAACATCCAAAAAGAGAAAGAAAAACTACAAATAAGAATAGAGGGAATCCAACAGCAAATTATAGAGGGAGGAAGAAGTGAGGAGTTGGCAAAGAAGGAAGGAAGGGTAATTAGCCAATTAGAGGAAAGACGAAAGCAAGAAGAAATACTGTGGAAACAAAAATCATGAGTCCAATGGTTGAAAGAAGGGGAGAAAAATTCAAAATTCTTTCATAAAGCAATGCTGAGCCACAGACAACATAATAAAATATTCTCACTCAAGGACAGCCAAGGGAACAGGGTACTGTAATAGGAAGAAATGGAGAAGTTACTGGTGGATTATTTCAAAGGGATCCTAACAGAACCAAATATCCGCAGGGAGGAGGAAATCACTAAAGTATGCCAACATATTCCTAAAAGAGTGACCAGAGAAGAAAATTTGGCTTTGCTCAGGGTGATCACGAAAGAAGAAGTGGAGGAAGTGATTAAAAAAATGGCGAAGAACAAGGCCCTGGGGCCTAATGGATTTACCATAGAATTTTACCAAGCCTCCTAGAGTTTTATGAGCCAAGACCTTGTGGAACTTGTGGAAGAATCAAGATGTACAAAGCGCATGCATCCAGCCCTAAACACCACCTTCCTTGCTCTGATTCCAAAAACGGAAAACTCGGAAGAACCCCAGGGATTCAGACCAATATCTCTATGTAATGTAGTATACAAAATACTGGCTACAATAATGGTAAACAGACTTAAACCAATTTTCCCCAACTTCATAGCTCAGGAGCAAACTGGTTTTGTTAAGGGAAGACAGATAACAGATGGAATAGTACTTGCTCAAGAGGTAATACACTCACTAAAAAACTCTAGAAACAGAGACATGCTAATAAAACTGGATCTAGCAAAGGCTTATCATCATCTTAGTTGGGATTATCTGGGGGTATACTAAAAGCTCACGGCTTTGACGAGAGATGGGAGAAATGGATACTGTTAATGGTGAGCACCCCGGTGATGTCAGTTATGCTGAATGGAACCCCCTCAGAAGCTTTTAACCCTACAAGAGGGCTTAGACAAGGAGATCCCCTCTCCCCGTTTCTATTCATTCTAGCAGCAGAAGGACTGGGCAGGCTGGTGAAAGCATGCCTGGCCAATGAACAACTAAAGGGATTGAGAATTTGCGATAATGAACTTCCCATAACACACCAGCAATTTGTAGATGATGTAATGATCTATGGCCAGGCCTCTCTTAAGGAAGCCCAACAGATCTTAAAAATTCTCTTCGAGTTCACAAAAGCCTCAGGGATAGAGATTAAAAATGAGAAATCAGAAATATTTTTCTTTAATACACAGGTAGCATCCCAAAGATTTCTGGCTAGAACAACGGGATTTAGAATAGGAAGTTTCCCAACAAAGTATCTGGGCATAATTCTCAATGAGCACCAATACAGAGTAGTGAACTGGGGACCTCTTATAAGCAAGATAAGGAAAAAGATAGACAATTGGACATTCCGGTCCTTGAATACCCCTGGCCGGATAATCCTTCTAAAAGCAGTATTGCAATCCATCCCAATATACCAAATGTCTAGCCAAGCTATTCCTAAATCTATTTGTCAAAAATTAGTAGCCATGTTTAAGAAATTTTTATGGCAAAGAACAAGTAAAACAAGAAAATGGGAATTACTCTCCTGGGAATGGCTAAGCAAACCAATCAAAGATGGGGGCTTAGGTTTGCGGGACCCTTATATACTTAACCAAGTGATGGGCACGAAACTGTGGTGGAGGTGGACACAGGGCGGACAGGACCTATGGAAGAAAATTTGGGAGAAGAAATACGTGGCAGCAGAGAAACTAGAAGACAGGATGAGAAGTCAAATAGAGGAAAAAGGATCAGCAATATGGAATTTGGCTAGGAGAAATAAAGATTTGATAAGAGACTACAGCTTCTGGGAGGTAAGAGGGGGACACAACCAAATTCTGGGAGGAATCCTGGCAACAACGAGAAAATCTTCTCCATAAATAAGCCCTCCAAGGAATCCAAGAATTTACCTCCCAAACAGAGGGGGATGTGGACAGAAACTTCTGGAAACCAAGTATAGGGGAATACTGGCGAAATTGGAAGCAAAAGGACGATTGGGTAGCGATCCCCAAGACTGAAAGCTGGGGCAATTACAACAAAGAAATGGCATCAAGGAAAGTTGCGGTAAAAACAGGCCAAGATATACTATGATGGGGAACCCGAATGAAAGGCACATTTTCTATAGCAGAAGGGTATTACTTAAAGGCAAGACATAATCAACAAACAGAGTTAAAAAAGTGGAAAATCGTATGGAAAATTAAGACTTAGCCAAAAGTAACTTTCTTTCTATGGATTTTGTATCATGGACAGGCACTAACCTGGGATCAAATCCAAAGAAAAGACGTGCAGGGACCCTCACACTGCGTGCTATGCAATGAACAGGAGGAGACGATGGATCACCTAACAAACAAATGCACCGTTAGCAGCAACCTGTGGAGTACTCACCAACAACTATTTGAACATTGTCATAGAAACTACCAAAATATAAAAAATACTTTGGAAAACTCGCCAAAAAAACCTTACCAGAACTAGGTCTTAAACCGCGCATGGATGTTGTCAGTAGGGTTCCTGCTTTGGAACATTTGGAAGGAAAGGAACAACGTGATCTTCAAACAAGAAAAGAGAACCCCGGCCGAAATATGGAAACAAACAATCAAGAATTTGAGATAAACAATTCTAATAGAAAGGTGGAATGATGAAGACTGGAAGATTAACCAAACAGAGGAGAGGATTTTGCAGCGGCTACAATTAACACAAAGCATGATAGGTAGAACCCAAAGTAAAAACCAAAATAGAGAGGTTGAAGAGATAAACAATTATAGGCATCCACCACAAGGATTTTCCAAGCTAAACTTTGACAGGGCAGCAAAAGCCAACTCAGGAGAAGTAGGAATAGGGGGGTTATTCAGGAACGATGGAGGAAAAACTCTGAGAATTTTCATGATGGATTGTGGAGAAGCAACAAACAATAAAGCGGAGTTACACGTGCTGAAGCGAGGACTTGAAATTTCCATTTAGGAAAAGTACCAGAACCTACAAATTGAAGGTGATTCCAAATTGGTCGTGGACATGGTAAAAAAACTGCAACATAAGACACCGGTGGAAAAGATAAGCAGGAGTTAGCGAACAGCGTGGCTAACTAGTGAAATAGGGAAATTGATCAATATAATCGACTATCTGATCCCTACACATGTAAGGCGAATAGGCAATAAACCAGCAGACTGGTTAGCTAACTGGGGAAGCCGAAACAGGGGAAGGTCAATGGACATCGGAGGAACGGAGCTCCCTCTCCCGGAGGAGAGGGAGAAATTGCAGAAACTCATCGGCGTCGATAATGGTGGCAATAGAAACCCGAAAGGGAATGTTCAGGAAACGGTAGCAAGTGACAGATGCGGGGAAAGGACATAGCAGGTGATGACAGATACGACACACGTGAGAAAGGATCGGCGCTGGGTAGGTGACAGAGCAGGGCAGGGATGGATCGCACCCTGAGAAGCGAGTAGAAGCGCAATTAAGAATGGAGATGGAGGGTAGGTGTGGAGTTGGGACAAGAGCCAAAGAAGGGATGGCAAGTGGCAGTAGTAGGACAGAAAGAATACGGCAGGAGTATCCAGGAGGACGTAGGAGTTATGAAGAGTAAAGGCGGACAGAATGGTCGAGGCACATCCCGAGAAAAGGACTCGGAGAAGAGTGCCAGGAAAGGAAAAGGATAGGTGGACGTCAGGAAGGACAGAAGGATAGGAATAAACAAAATAGGGCCCGAGGTGGCATTAGGAGTTCGCATGCAGGAGAGCACGAAGCAGGAGGGAATGATGAAAGGTGGTAGATAGGCACGGCGTTCAGAGAAAGACTTCGGCATCGGCGGGGAAAGGTGGTATGTAGATTCATTCTCCAGTTCAGTCATTCTTGAGGTAGCTAGAAGTAGGAGTCTCTGTTATTCTCCTGAGGTATCCATGAGACCGAAATCAGATGGCAGGCATAGCCTATTAGTAGGAATCCTCATACATGGGAAGAAGTGTCTTACTGGACCAGAGGCGCAAGCCAGAAAATCGTAGCTCCTAGGAGATCTGCTGGTCTGCCGAGGAAAAATAATTATGGCCTCGCGAGGAAAGGAAAACCCAAACCCAGGAAAGCTTTCAAGGTGGGGAAGGGTGGAACCTCGGGAAGACGAGAGAAACCTGCAAGTAGCAGGACCCATGCTCCTTTCTTTCCTATAGAAATGTCCAAAAGGGTAAAGAGTAGGAATTCCTCAAAAAATAGGAGAGAAAGCCATTCCCCTCGACAGCCGGAGAGAAGAGGGGATTTGTCTAAACACCTAGAAAGCCAACAACAAGGGCAACAAGGGAGTCCTGGGGAAATTTTGAGAGGAGGAAAGGAAATGGGCCGAATTTCAGGCCAGCCCTTAGTGCGGTTTGCGCCATCTCACCATTTCCAAACCTGGGGAAAGTAGAATTTTGGAATGGTGGTAAGTGAATGTATCAAAATTGAAATTTTAAACAGGGTTACTGATTTATGGTATCATGTCTTGCTAGGTAAGAAATACTCAGTCAAGAGCAGCTCCTAGTCAAGCAAGAAGATGGCTCCGAGGAAAGCGAAAAAAGGTTCCAAAATAGGAAGAAGGATCTAGTAAAAATTTGAAAAGGAGAGGAAGGAAATCGGAGGCCGAGCATAGGATGTACATGATATATGCTTACATGGCGGGGAACTCTCCCAAAATTCGGGAATAGATAAACAGTTGGGAAAGAGAGCTGAGATCAATCAGCTCGAACCAAGAGATTCCCAGGGGAGAATGGGAGGACATAGTGCAGATCCAGGTAATATATGCAGTTGTAACTCACTTTTCAATAATTCAATTCAACATTATTACATAATGAAGCATGTGGTAGCCAGAGCTATGGAAATGAACCAGGCAGTCTGGGAGGAAGAAGAGGAGGAAAGGAGGCAGCAGGATGAGCAGTTAAGGAACCAAACTCGGGAAGAACTGGAAAACATCAAGTCAGTGCTTCTTAAGGAAATAACGGAGGTACAGATTCAGGCCTCCCGCAACAATCTCATCCTGGGGAGAATGGAACAGATGTTGAGGGAGATGAAACGGGTAATGGAGCAAAGAAACGAGACCCTCAGATCAAGCACCAAGGCACCTGCCTCGATTATCTCCTCAGATGAGGACTGATGCAACAGGTTAAGTCTGTTAGTTCTTTTTTGAAGCAAAAAACTGAAATCGGATGTATTATCATAGAATAAATTTTAGGATAATGAGTAGAGCTCGAAAGAGTAGCCATGCTAGAAACTCAAAGATGAACATTTTCAAATTTTGGTCTGGATTTAATGCAGACAGGTGCTTGCCTGGTTTCCTTTAGGCAGGTTAACCACCTAGAACATATGATTGATGGATGTAAATTTTGATTTTGGAATATAGATAGCAGCTCTGCCAAAGTTAAACAAAAAAAAAAAATCCAATTTTTACTTAATTTTATAGTTTTTTTATGTTTTTTTTTTCCAAATTTTTTTATGCTTTAGGAGATTAAAAAATGTTATTTTTTTTAAATATATTTTCTTATTATTTATTTCTTTTTATATTTTTAATTTTTAATTCTTATCTTTTATATGTTAATTTTTTTTTTTTTACATTTGTATGATTGTCAAATTCAAGCTTCTATGATCCATATCATAATGTATAAATAATTCTTCGGAAGAAGTCACATTGAAGATTTTGGTCGATGAGTTTCAAACAAACAAGTGTGGTTCATCTTCAGGACATGATGAATAAATAGATCTAGGAAGAAGGTTAAATAGGGAGACAGATCAACCTAACAGCTAGAAAAAAACGGCTATGTTTGACTTAGGGAGGGAAAGGGGAAATGTTTAATAATATCTAATTTTATTTATTTTAGCAAATATATATATATATATATATATATTATATATTATTTAATATCTATATTATTATTATTTATCACTCACAGCTATATTTGATTAGGGTTTTTAATTATATTTATTATTATTTTTTTATTATAATATATGAATAATATATAAGTAAACTAAAGATTAAAAACTAATATTATAATGATAATACTAATACTAATTATATCAAAATACTAATAAATAATATTTATACCAATATAATTAATAATTAATTTATTAGTATTTGATATAATTAGTATTAGTTTAATCAATATTATATATTATATATTATTATATATTATATATATAATATTAAATTATTAACAATCAATATAGTGGTTAGTTGTAAATAATAATATATAGTATTAGTATTATTAATATTATCTAGTGTTTAGTAACTTATATTTTTTTTATTAGTTTTTAATCTTTAGTGGTTTTTATATACACTGATATATAATTTAATTATTAATATTATTTATTAAATATTGGTTTTATCTATTATTATTATTATATTATTTCTTTATATATAGTCGTTAATGAGTTGTTAAATAAAAAATAAAAATAAATATTATTAAACATTTCTCCTTTCTCTCCCTGAGTTAAACGTAGTCGTTTTCTTCTAGCTGTTAAGTTGACCTGTCTCTCTATTTAACCTTCTTCCTAGACATGTTTCTTCATCGTGTCGTGAAGATGAACCATACTTGTTGGTTCGAAACCTGTCGACCAAAATCTTCAATGTGACTTCTTCCCAAAAATTCTTTATACATTTTTATGATTGATTTTTCTTTTTTATTTTATGTTTTGTTTTTAATATATATTTTTATCTACATTTTGCTATTTTTTTTTCATTGTTTTTATTTTTGTTTTTATTTTTAATTTTGTGTTTCATTATTCTTTTGAAATTTTTACGCCATTATTTCAAAATGTTGAAATTTTACCCTAGAAAAAAATTTGTTATTCCAACATCAACATTTTTCGTTTTGAGTGTGTTTTTTGCAAAATTTGTGCACATAAAAATTTAGTTTTACTGGAATTTTTTAAAAATGTTGAAAATTGACCCTAAAAAAAAAAGTCATCGTTCCAGTATCAACACTTTTCATTTGTGTTTTTTGCACAGTTTTTGCACATAAAATTCGTTTTCACTGCCATTTTTAAAACATGTTCAAAATTTACCGTAGAAAAAAAAAAACCATCGTTCCAATATACACACTTTTCATTTCTAGCATTGTTTTTCATGTTTTTTCAAGGTTTTTTGGCTAGAGTTCCCGTTTTGAGTTTATAGTTCCCGTTTCAAAGTTTACATTGTTGACTTTTCATCTCCAAGATGATGGCCAAACAAAGGTCATCAACAGTATGATCGTACACATTCTGCACATGTATAACTCAAAGCGTCCACACACATCGGAGGAAAGCCTCCCATATGTCCAGCTCAACTACAAGAGAGCTCTCCACAGCTCAATGGGCCACAACCCCTTTCAGGTAGAGCTGGGATTTTAGCCAGTTTGTCCCATTGATGTGGTCATACCATTTGCAGCTGCTCAGGCAGATTCGACTCATGTTTAGTCTGAAACCGACAAGGCTAACAATTTCATTGAGTCCATTCAACACATCTACCAGCAGGTCCATGATATAATGGAAAAATCCAATGCTAAGTACAAGTAGCGCCATGATCAACATTGGGTGTCACACAAGTTCCAGGTGGGCGACAAAGTTTGGCTACATTTGCAAAAGGAGTGCCTCGTTGGACCCCACCACAATCTTCGTTCGCTCCGATATAGGCCATACACCATCACCAATGTTGTAAGGGCCAATGCGTGTTAGCCTCTCTCATAAATCAATAATAAATCCAAAAATAAATTAATTAATTAAATATTCCAAGTTAGGAATTTATGCCTAACTCTTGGGTTGTTCCTCTAAGATAGGAGTTAGTTTAGGTAACTCCTATATTGGTGTGTGTCTAGTGAGAAATTATCTCAACCAAAGGAGAAATTATCTCAACCAGAGGTGTCTAAGATAGCACGCACTATCTTGAGACATTGTCTCTCATCTATTTATTTGTAACATTAGATTCAATTTTTTCAATAATAATGAGAGTGAGAATCCCTAAGGAAGCATCAGGCTTCTGCCTTTTTCCGCCAATATTTTGTCTCTAGTTGTTATGTGCTTTTCTGTAATTTGTCTGAGTTAATCTCATTTTCAATATGTGGTATCAGAGCTACAAGACCGAGGGACCTGTTTGCTGGTTTGAAAGGCGTGACTGATGCAAAGTCGGCGTGTGCTACCAGACCGAGGGACCTATACACTGATTTGAAAAACGTGACTGACGTGAAGCTGTCATGTGGTTTGGAGGGCCAATTGCGCTGAATTAGGCGTGGATCTGATGCTAGCTGCTTTGATCAAGTCTGCGGTGGAGTAATATTAGTGGTAGCCCGGTGTAGATGAGGTGAAGGAGAATCGATCTGGAAACTGTGAGGAGCTCAGACATCCTCGAGTGAATGTCGTCTCTGAGAGTGAGCATCCAATCTGGCATCCCACCATGTTTGGTAGCCTGGGTTCTCCGTTAAATATCTATAGAGATTTTGTATGAGGAAGGAGTTAGCGGGAATAAAGTTATCCTCGTATTTTTTAGCTGTTTGGTGAATACGTGGTGGATATGAATCTGTGGCGTCAGAGCTGTGGCGTTGGTGAGCATCGTAGATCGTAGCAGCATTGATCATCTAGGAGAATTAGAGCGACATGTGTGGAGTAGCCTGCATCAGTGAAGTCTGCCGCTCTTCGTCAGATCTGTGGATTTAACACGTCCTCTGCAACTTGGATCATGAGAGATCTTATCAGCTTGTTGCTTCTCCAACATACCCAAAGAGCAGCATACTTCCATTCCCAAGCCCCTAATTTCTTTCACATAGTCCAGAATTTGATTGAAGTTTGTCTTCCGACCCACGGTATCCCGCCATGCAGCACCCATGCAGAAACGTGTCCTGCCTGCCTCTTTTTCCTTTTTTGCTCGATTATTCTTAAAGGGGAAAATTTCATCATCTACAAAACTGGATTATTCTCACAAGTTTAAAGACAAAAATTGTTAATTATGGACCAACAATCGGTTATTTTGGTGGCTGAATATTACACCTGTTGGTTAACGGTTGAGATCTTCATCTTTGGAGGACCGAATTCCTTTTCTGAAGAAGGCAAGTTTATCATTTATACGCCCGATTCTTCTCTTCATAACTAAATATTGAGCTTGACATATTTATGGGTAAGTTTCTTGGCCGAGTTCTGCTCTTGGTGTGGCTACTGTAGTGTCCTGAGATTTTGTTTGTGCATTGAGCCAGCGTGGAATATGGTTAAGTGATATTTCAACAAGTGATAATTTTTTTTTTTTTTTTTGGGAGTAATAAGGTGATAAAGTGTGATTTTTAGGAGAGATAAGGAATGGATAAAATCATTTATTTTGTAATGGAGAGATAAGGTAAATTTTATTTTGTAATTTTGGAGCAATAAGTGTGCATTTTTTAAGTGTGGAGTGACAAGTGAGATCCTTTTATAAAGTAAGGGATTATTTCCCTGTAATGGAGTGATAAGGATTGAGTTTTCTTTCTCTGTAAGTGATCAGATTTTCAATGCAAAGCTCATTGATGTAGGAGGTTGCGTTAGGTTTTTGAACGCATTTTCTTCCAAATTTGTGAGTGTCAAATTCTCATTGTTTGAGAACGCTTTCATGGCAATGTTGTAAAAGATTAAAGGTTGATGATCTCAATACTCAATAAAGACATTATTTGTGGTGATTGTGTCCTAGATCCGCCCGAAATTGAATAAGGGGATCTAAGGTACACTGTGTGTGTTTGATGGCGCATGTGTTTTATGGCTTCATGTTTTTTCTTTTTGATCTGTGTCTAGTTGTGACACATCAATAATTTCATCTAATATCGCATACATAAAGCAAGCACAACACTTGTAACCAAATAGCTTCAAGGAAGGATAATCAAGATCACACATACAACAACTCATCAAAGTTTTCAACATCGGCATTCTACCTCAAAAAACAAATTCACTCAATACAATCAAGTTCATGAATTTGCAAACTCCAGTATTTCAAAGCAAAGTCCACATCACTACATTCAAGTTAATGAATCTATAAACTTCAATGTTTCAACGCACAGTTTACATCAACATTGTTGAACTTGTAATCAAACTCAAATCACATTGAATTGTAAGGGTGCATTCTTGGTTGAAACCGACACCCACATTTTGATTTGATCAGAAGTCAAGTGCGTCAATTCTCTTCCACTTAGTCAAATTAAGACAAGTGAATTCTTTGTTTTATGTGAGTCATTAAAATCATTGTAAGCTTTTTGGGTGCATTGTCGACAGTGTTCGACACCCTTGCTTTACACAAAATCAATTGAGTGCATGCGTTTTTTCCAACACGCGACAAGTTCACATCTCCTGCCAGCGAGCGTGAGTATTCAGTCAAGAAATTTGAGTCAACATAGTATAAATTTCAAACTTTCAAGCAAGCCAGAGTGAAGTTCATTACAGCAACCATCAAAGCAACCAAACAAGCAAGTTGAGATCGACATCAAGCGAGCGTGGCTATTCCTTCAAGTGAGCGTAAAGTCATCAAGTAAGTCAAGTAAGCGCTTAAACAAACGTGATCGTCATCAAGCGAGCGTGAATTCCAGAGTTTAAGCAAGCAAGTTCTATAACTCTAGCAAGTGTTCCCAGCAAGCGCAATCAGCAACAAATCAAGCAAGTGTGCCATTCAAGTCCCATAGCAAGCGAGCCTGTCATTCAAGTAACAAAATCAAGTGAAATAGTTCAAAGTACGACATCTCCTACAAGAGAGCCTGTTTTCAAGTAAGCAAGTTCAGATGGCACAACATATTCAGTTGTTAAACATTCTTCACAATTTGATCATCTCCAGTGATGAAGACATGGTGCACATCAGCAAAGACACTCTTGCTGATCTTTCACAGCATCTACAACAAACACATGAAACAATTGAATTTCTTCAACTAGAGTCGCAACTACAAAGAGATGAGCTGCAACAAAAGAGTGCTTCTTCCAAGTCATTCAACCATACAGATGAAAATAAAGATGTTGATTCCAAATCACTCATCCAAACAACTTCAAGTGTCGAAGTTGTTCATGATCAAATTCAAATTTCTTCCAAACCCATCATCAAGCCCTGGGAAGAAATTCAAAATAACAAGAATCGACGAGGCTTAGGATATGTCGCTGATGACACCAACTTACATATCCCAAATTATTATGCAAGGGAGTACAATAGTGAAACTCTCCTACACCTGAAGGGGGGGAGTTCAGATATATTTTGGAGAATATTGTCTCTCCTTTCAGCTGACAAAGGGGGGAAATGTCAATGAAATTGACAAGTGGTTGTCAGACTGAAAGTCTCGACAACATCAGCGAAGCAGCCAGTGGGCATCTTCATCAGCCAGAGGGCATTTGTCATCAGCAGTGAGCATCAACAAATTCGCAAGTGGGCGACCAACAACAAAGCAGTAGTGATCAGATTTCATCATAGCAAAAGCAACATTGAGTTGTTTTTCGACATCTTTAGCCAGTGGGCGATCATCATCAGCAAATACGCCAGTGGGCGTTCATCAAATTGTGTCAGTGGACACCGGATGTTGTTTTCAAGCAAAGGACAGTTGGATCCTTTTGCGTCTTGGCACATGATGGAGTTTTCAAGCGTCCTTCCGATATGAATTAGTCATGCAGCTGACTCAGTCTCTTCATATTGCAGTTTCTTCAGCATCCAGATTTGGCGGTTTTTTCAGGCAATATATTTGAGGATCAGCATGAGAACTTGGAAGATGGTTCCTTGTTCTTATTTTGGATTTATCATTGAAGGGGGGAATGTTAGCCTCTCTCATAAATCAATAATAAATCCAAAAATAAATTAATTAATTAAATATTCCAAGTTAGGAATTTATGCCTAACTCTTGGGTTGTTCCTCTAAGATAGGAGTTAGTTTAGGTAACTCCTATATTGGTGTGTGTCTGTTGAGAAATTATCTCAACCAAAGGAGAAATTATCTCAACCAGAGGTGTCTAAGATAGCACGCACTATCTTGAGACATTGTCTCTCATCTATTTATTTGTAACATTATATTCAATTTTTTCAATAATAATGAGAGTGAGAATCCCTGAGGAAGCATCAGGCTTCTTCCTTTTTCCGCCAATATTTTGTCTCTGGTTGTTATGTGCTTTTCTGTAATTTGTCTGAGTTAATCTCATTTTCAATAATGCGTTCGAGCTCAAGATTCCATTGTTCCTTGGTCTGCACTGAGTGTTCAATGTAGACTTCCTTCAGCCATATTTTCCACCATTGCTAGACACATCCAACATTGTAGAACAACTCACACCAATTAGAGATAAACCCAGACTGTGTGTAACAAGGCACAACTAATCATATCATAGACACATAGATCAAGAACACTTGCCCGCATAAGATCCAGCTATATCAAGTTGTCAAAGTATGCCAACTCCTTCACCAGGGAAAGTTGTTCACCATGGACCAGGTTCAACAGAAATTTACTCACCTCATGGAGGCTCTACACGCAATGGGGAGCATTTCTTCCTAAGGGGGAAGGACTAATATAGGTGGATATTGGTGACCACCGACCTATTCCACTTATACCTCCATGTGGTTTCATATGTTTCCTTGTTTATTGCAGCATTTACTATTTTTAGCATTTTTTGGGTCGTGAACTTCCGAAGCAGTTTTAACCCCCTAAACGACATTATTTTGAGGTCTGCAGTAGGCCCATGTTGTAGGAAAGTAGCTGTCTATGACATGGGCCTAATGCAAATCTAGTAGTACTCAGATATATCTTTTGAACATGGTATCATATGCGCAAAATGAAGATAATATGACCAAGTCATGACCCCGGGAAGTTGGCTGCCCAACAAACCCCTACAGGGCCCACAAACGCTTAGTGTTCCATCTCCTAGGGTTAGGGCTTTGGTTGTTTAGGGTTTCTCCTTGTTGTTCAATAATAAATAGGCCCTTGAGCCTCATTGTAACATAGTTAAAAGGCATGTAGCTGCCACATATCTTCCCAGAGATAAGCTAGTCTTGACCCATGATTATTTTTCTTATTTATTGATTGTAAAGTGATAACCATAATGACTTTTCCAAGGGAAACACATGGGCGACTACAAATGGGAAGTTCTCATGGTACTTGAAGTGATGTATAATCACTATATTAGCTCTCCTCGAGGGTACTGATTTTTACTAAGGTACTTGGACCTTGGGTGATTATTGCATGCATATTACTATAAGCATCTTTCATGCCTTTGCTAGCTAGGACTAGATGAGATGTCATCACTCCAATATTTTGGTTTTTGGAAAGCGCTTTTAACTAACAATTTTCTTTCTTGTTGAATATTTAGATTTACTAGGGTTTTCTCTATAGTTATTTATGTTTATTTTTCCATAGGTTATTGTTTTGATTTTGGTTAAAATACATTTTCCACCAGTTTACATGAATAAAATAAATTTGGGTTCAATGTGCATAAGCAATTCACTTCATTGAACATTAGCAAAGCTAGAGCCATTTAAATGTTCAAGAGTTTACATATTCCTAAAGTTCATGAGTGTTCATTTTCACTGCAATAAATTTGGGAACTAACTTCATGTATCCACCCACTCATTTTTTTTTAGCTCAAGATGTCAATTTTTTCCCACCTCTAATTACACCGATAGGTGTGTATATTTTGGAATTAGAAGGGAGATACTAAATTGAAAAATGGGGATGCATATAGTCCTCTTTCTCCATTTTAATTATCATAATCCAATTTTGAACTTGCAGGGAAATTAACAACCTCGCTCCAACAATGCCACAACGTTGTTGAACATGTGCTCACAAGTCATCGAGTTATGTTGGTTGTGGGCACATGATGTCGATATATACTATAGAAGAGGATCAAGCACCAAGGATCATCACTTGAGGCTACTCACTCTTTATAGTCAGTATGCTCGTCCTCCTATTAGGCCTTGTGCCTAGGCCTAGTACAATTAATGAAAAAATGAATTATTGAATTCTTATGGTTAGTCCTAAACTTCCATGAGGTTTCGCCTTTGTATTCATCATAGTCAATTCATCTAGGAGGACAAACCACTTTTTTCCTTTAGCTTGTTGAAAGTGAAGGTGATGTTTATTATTTTTGTTAGCCTTTAGCTTTGGCTTTATTATAATTAGTCCTTTTGCTTGTAAGGCTGGATTTTCTACATTTTCCTTCTTCAACAAGATATGATGTTTTTGTTTTTGTTTTTGTTTATGCGAATACTCATCTTGAGAAATCACATGCCAATTGCAGAAAGGGATGGAGGGAAATAAATTCTTTCAATCTGTTATCACAAAATCCGACCCTGATAGGATGTTGATCAAGTAGACCCTGAGTAACTCTTTCAAACCAATCTTCTGGTTGAGGCTTAGCCTCCTCAACTTGAGAGGGCTCTCTCAATAGGTTTAAGATTTTTGATTAATGATTAGATGGCTAACTTTAGGAACAAAATGGACAAATCTATAACTGGTTGACTAGTTGAATCAAAGATTAGCAAACATCTATTGGGCTATGGAGTCAAGATATACTTAAAAAAAAAACACGATCAACAAAACATGGAAGTCAAGGCACTTAGAGTTTAGGTTTATAAATAAAACAGTAACACAATGAATCAACACAATTTATAAGCATGTGAAGGAAGTTAGAGAATTTTCCAATGAATTCTAAGTATCATAAGCTCATACCACTGCAAATAAGTAATTTAAAAAAAAAACCATAAGAACATCAAACACATAAACTCCTTGTGAATCTTGAGTAGTCAAACTGATCTCTGTATTAAGTTTGAAAAACCATAGTTTCTTACAATAACACAACTTTCTTTTGGTAATGAAATTCCCAACCCTGAGGAATTCGGTTCTCATGCTTTATATAGAGTTTTTATGACCTTGGATACTATAATCCATCTTTAGAGGAATTCGAATTCCTAACATTGACACCTATCTATTCATAAAACAAACTACTTAATTACAACTTGACAACTAGCTGTCTTTAAGAGTCCTAATACAAACAGGAGTGAAACTCCTAAAACATGCTATTGACCACCTTATCTATGACTTAAATACATTCTTTAATAAGCCACCAATCCATGTCTTAGAGCTTGATGATGTCTCCAGTATTATTGCACACCCTGCTGAGTCATGACCTAACTGTCCTGAAAACGAGACAAAGTTCCTCCCTTTAAGGACCTTAATCCTTTATGCTTATCTTTGAGCAGTTTTGCTGGTGTATATGTGGCATGTATTAATAATCCATAAAAACTTCATTTTCCACCTATGCAAAAAGGGAACCTCGAACATATGGAAAAGAGGATGAAAACATGGTTGTGCTACGAAAAATAGTCTGTTTTCGTAGCACAGTTTTTATGTCACTTATGGAATACTTCTTGGAAATTTGCTTTCTGCATCACTACCATCTAAAACTTCATATATGATCCCATATCTACCATAAATCTCAAAAATTGGAATTTATCAGACCTTACCTTCGAAATGCATCTATAAAGTGCTAAATGGTCACCTTCAGCAGTTTCGAAGCGCGCTACAAAACTGTTGCGTGTGCTTTTTTTCAACACGGCCTTCAAAAATATGTAGTTTGGGAGTTTTCAAAATTCCATAAATATTGATATGATCAACCAAAAATCAAAACAACTTACCCTTATAAGATTTTCTTCTTCCCAATTGTCCTTCCTTTTTATGCCAAAACTGTTTTAAGGCATATCCTTCACTACCCTTTTTCATCACCCTGTTTCATTATTGTTGTAGCCTTTTTTCTAGATTTTGTTAACTGTATTTCTAGGTATTCAATCTGTCTCTTCAATCTCCTGTTAGTAGCTCTCAGCTGAGCATTAATCCTCCTTACAAATCTGGCTTCTTTGATTGCAGGAACAGTCTAGGTAAAGTACTGAGTTTCACTGTTGACTATTTCTGGTTTGGAAATTTTTTCAACGTACCAGAGAGCCTTTATCCTTTCGAAATCTATCCTCTCAGCAGCATGCCTTCTTTCTCTCACTCTTAGTTTAGAAATTTCATTGTTTGTTGTTCTTAACCTTTCTTCCATTTCTTCGTAACTGGCTTTTTTTGTTTGAGTGGAAAAAACTATGTTTTGTCACCTTCAGGTCTTGGAGATGGAAAGTCTATCAAGTCTTCCTAAACAATGGAGGCTTCTTCTGTTCTCCCTAACTCAATATTGGACTCTTGGATCTTTTTGGATTGCTTGGTTAAGGGCTTTCTGGGTTTGAAAACAAAGGCTATAACATCATCCTCAAATTCCAGTTTCTTGGAGAGTTTCATTTTCTTCGACTTTCCTTGATCAAATTCTATCACATATGCCTGGACCAAAGGGGATTTTGCAATATCAATGGCTTTTAAAATATCATTTAAATCACCCTTCAAGCTTGAACCTTCTCCCGAGATCACTGTTTTACCTTTCTCCTTTGCAATTTGACTTCTAGTCAATCTCCTTTGAACTGGTTTGTTGGTTGACTGTTCTTGTGTCATTCCTTTAACCTCAGATATCTTTTCCTTTGTAGATTTAGGAGTTTCAAGAATAACTACTAGTGTTTTGCTTACTTTATCTTTCACCCTCTTCCTATATTTCAACTTAAAAAACCTTTTTTCCCTGGACATTACAAACTTGATGGTTTCTACTGATGGAGTTCCTTTAACCCTAGGGCTAATATCTACACCTTGATTTTCTGCTCCAAAGTCACATAAAAACAAAAATGAATACCATTCTTTGTTGATCCTTTTGAGTTCATGTAGAACTATCAGTTTAATTAGACCATGATGAAACAGGGAAGTTTCACATCCTTGAGATTTCAACTGTACTTTATCTGCCATCTTAGCTACACTTCGATATAAGAAGTAAGGCAAATCTAAATAAATCATACCAATAAAATGCAACAGGAGTTTAAAATGATATGAATAAACCTTTTGATATCTGCCTTCACAGGTAAAATAACGTTGAATGTTGAAGAGCAAGTTGGCATAGCTGTCCTTGATGTAGTTTTTGGGAACTGCCTTAGTTAAATCTGTTTCTACAAACTCTGTCTTGAGAAACACCTTACATGGTTCCATGTCGAATCTGAAGTTTTTGAACCATATATCTTGCCCCCTAGGGGTCTCTGTCACCAAAGCTATGACCTCTCGAGAAATTTGCAAGTTCAGGATTTCGACCTTTGTGCTTGAGTTAGTGAAATGTAGTGCAAACTCCTTTGTCACCTGAGTATGTCCACCCTGCAATATTTTACAAAACTTTGAGCATCGTGCTTTCTTGAAGGCTTCTACAACTGATTTATCTCTGACTAAGACCTCGGTGATTTCAGGCTTTGTTATTAAACAATGACCAAACCTGTGAGTTTTCTTCGCCTCTATCATCTTTCCTTTTGAATTCCTGTAACCAACTGGCCTCGCTTGAAATTTTGTTGATCAACCTCACTTGCCTATGGTGGTTAGCCTCACTTGAATTATGGATGAGAGAAACCTTGGTGAAAAATTACCAAAGCTTACCGTTCAAAAAACAATTATGTTTGAGGGTTTGCATGCAAATTACAATAAGAGACTAGCCAGCCCTTATGAATTTGAAATTACTCTTCATAATGAGCCATAAATTTGAAATGATGAGTCTTGGATGGTGGCAAGCTTAAGGACTAACTCCTAGCAGACACATAATAATGAAAATTTTAACGGAATCTTAACGGATTGATGTTTGACAAGACTGTTCTATGAATTCACACTTTCGCAAGTGCTAGAAAAAGAGAAGCGTTTTCGTAGCGTAAAACAGACATTTTACACTGTCTGCGCTACGAAAACGTGGTTTCGGGGCTAATTCAAAAGATTTTCATAATGGTTTAAGTTATGAGTTTCTAAAAAGAATGTATGACTCATGAAACATGGAATAAGGTTGTTAGACTTTATTAGGGTATAAAAAATGAGACCTTTGAGACTCCTAACCTATCACCTACCCATTGAAACATAGGGTGACTTGACACTTATCTAAGACCATGACTAGTAATAGGAACAATGTAACTTCTTATTTTGGTGATAACAGTGGCTCCACTTGGGATAGTGTACCCCTGTGGCACACTAAGAACTCGTAGCTCTAGTGCTACATTTTTTGGTAAAACAGAAATACTTTTATTTGATTTGATAATCATCTTCTTCAAACTATTGGGCCTTCAACTCGGGCTTAAGCTCTCTCTTTCAGCTTATCATTATTAGCAATAAAAACTGACAAAGATGGAATATATACAATGTCATGAGTGATTGGTAAAACTTCAGCAAGTATAATGCTTCAGGAACCTGCCATTGACAGGCCCTCCAACATATGATCCTCCATCAATTTCCTGCAATATATAAGTTTTGTTCCCATGAAAACATACAATCTTAAAAGGACCCTTCCATAAATTCTCAAACTTACCATGCTTGCCCTTTCCCTCAATTTTGGCTTCCCATTTTAGCACTTTGTCTTGTATTTGGAAACTGTCTTCTTTAATCTTTCTGTCAAATGTATTTTTAATTCTGTTTTGAGCATGCTGATGGTTGTCATAGACTTCATTCCTCTTTCCTACAAAGCTATCAGCTGGTTTATCCTCCTATGTATAGCATTTAGTTCTTCTTCAAGTCCTTGAATTAATTTCATGACCGATACCCCAAGTGATGTCGGAAAAATAGCATCAGCACCATAAACTAATTCATATGGTTAAGTCCCAATTGATCTCTTTGTACATATCCTGTCAGCCCATAAGGCGTACTTCAGCTTTAAGTGCCAAGCTTTCTTGTTCTCCTGTAATACCTTTTTGATGATTCTTACAATACTTTTATTTGATGATTTAGTAAGACCATTTCCTTGTGGATAGTATGTTATAGAATGTGCAAGAGTGATGTGATATTGATGACAGAAATTAATCATTTTCTTAGACTTGAAAGCTTGAGCATTATCTGTTATATTCTTCATGGGGCAGCCAAATCGAGACAATATATTATTCTCTAGAAAATAAATAATTACATAATCATTAGCTTTCCTTGTTGGGATCGCCTCTATCCATTTGGTGAAGTAGTCTGTTGCTGTGAGAATCCAGTGATGCTGTCCTGATGATGATGGATGTATTTCTCCAATAAAGTCTAACCCCCACTGCTGGAAAGGTGTTTCCACATAGATAGGTACCAAAGGCAAAGGTACAACTTTTCTTCTTCCTTCAAAGATTTGGCATTCATGACATGCAACAATTCTTTTGTAAATGTCTTTAAACATTGTCGGCCAAAAATATCCCGCTCTTAGAATCTTATTTGTTGTAGCTCTCCAATAATGGTGTCCTCCGCAATCACCATTATGGAATTCTTCAATGACTTTTCCAATCTCCTCTTCAAGTAAACAATTTAGCAAAATTCCTCCTGTATCTTTCCAAAATAGATTTCTGTCAAATATAAAATATCTCAAAGATTTCAACTTCACAAACCTTGCTTTGGATTTTGTTAGATCAGCGAGAGCTTTGTAATGTTGTAAAACCAATACCACATCTTTGTACCAATCTGAAACAAGATATTTCTCATCAATTAGAACCAATTCTACCTCATCATCAGAATTTTCTGATATTTCTACATTCAGATTTATGTCAAGACAATCCAAGTTTGACTAAGTCATTAACTTTGCCAACCCTTTTCCCTTCACCAATTTGGTTGGTTTGATGTCTATATCATATTCCAGTTTCAATCCATTTTCCCCTTTTACCATCAGGATCTGCCTAAGTCAGAATGTCTTTCACCATAGTACTTGGAACATATGCCACAATATGAGAATGCAGAATGTAAATTCTGAAGTCTTTAATAGCTTTTACCAAAGCATAAGCCTACTTTTCTAGAATATTATACTTCAGCTCAACATTAGCTAATGTTCTACTAAAGAAAGATATAGGTTGTTCAGTACCTTGCTTTCCCTTTTGAAGCAAAACTCCAACAATTGTATTTTCGGAAGCAAATGTAAAAACCATAAATTCTTTTGAGAAATCTAGACTGATGAGTACTGGTGCTTGTGTAAGTGCCTTCTTGATTTGCTCAAAAGAATTATTTGCTTCAACTGTCCATTTAATATCAACTCCTTTCTTTAACATCCTTGTTATATCCTTGACAATCTCAGAAAAATTAGGAATGAAGCGCCTAACAAAATTCACTTTCCCAAGAAATGATTGAATCTCTTTCCTACTTCTTCGTAAATCTACTTTTTGAATTGAATTAACTCTGTTAAGATGAATCTTAATTCCATCTTCCGAATTAATATGACCAAGTAATTTTCCTATCGTTAAAGCAAAGATATTTTTAGTAGGATTAAGAGATACCAAACCTTCTGCATTTCGGCAGAATTTTTTCTAGGTGTTTCAAATGATCTTCTTCTTTCTTTGTATATACTATTATATCATCAAGATAAACAACCATCGTCTTGTCCTTTTCTTCAGAAAAAGTAATGTCAATCGCTCTTTGAAAAGTAGCTCCCGCATTCATGAGACCAAAAGGCATCTTGGCATACATGAATGTGCCCCATGGTGTTGTGAAGGTTGTTTTCTCCTGATCATCTGGATGCACAAGAATTTGATTGTAACATGAGAAGCCATCAAGCATAGATATTCTTTGTGAACCAGCAATATTTTGTAGAATTGAATCCATGTTGGGAAGAGGATAGTTGTCCTTTAGTGAAGCTTTATTCAAATTCCCGAGGTCAATACAAATTATGATTTCTCCACTCTTCTTTCTAATCGATACCAAATTTGCAAGCCAATTTGAGAATCTGATTGGGACAATGATTTTAGCATCAAAAGGCTTCTTAATCTCCTTTTCAATCAATGGCATGAGAAGGGGATTAATTCTTCTCAACTTCTATTTGAAGGGTTTCTCATTTTCTTTAATAGGAATAGTATGCTGAATAATGGAAGGTTCATATTATTTTAAGTCAGCATAACTCCAAGAAAAAACATCGAAAAACCTCTTCATCATCTCAATATATTTTAATTTCATATCAACTGAAAGAAACTTTGAAATTTTGATCATTTTAGGCAAAGCTGATGTACCCAAATTACAGCTTTCTACTTCCTCTTCATCAGCTTGTATCTTTGGTGATTTGAAAACATCATTCTGATAAAAAAGTTTCTCAAGAGGGCTAAGACCCTTTGGTATTGAATTATTCTTTAATTGCAATATTTCAGAATTTTTTTTAGACTCAACAAGCATGTTTTGTTGATCTACTTGAGTACTTTCAAATTCTTCTTTTAGCTCAATAAAATTCTATACCTATTGATCATCTTCAAAAACTTGCCAATTGGTGATATTGTCTAGTATAGCTGGTCTATGACGAACTTAAATCTCATATTTCTCAAAAGAATGAATAGGAATGAAAAAAAAGACTCGCCAAAACAGCAAAATAACTAACAATGGAATTTTGGTCTCTAGTTTTGACAATGAAAGAATAGGCTTGAAAATTCTACAACATGTCTAAAACTAGATTTCTGTATGCTCTCATTCTTACATCCTTTGTTTGATAAACACCTTCAACTTGTCTAATAACCAATTTAGAATCTCCAAAAACAGAAATATTCTGAGCATTCATTCTTATCAAAACATATAGACCCAATATCAAAGATTCATATTCAGCGATGTCATTTGTACAATCAAAATTCAATTTGTAAGAGTAAAACTTACTCTCATAACTTGGAATTGCAATCCAAATTCTTGCTCCTACCCCTTCTTTTCCTACTGATCCATCGAAGTACAATGACCACCATCCCTCCATCTCTTTCTTATTTACTTGCTGATTTTCCGAGTGCTGATTTTCTGCTCTCATTTCTTCCAGACCACTATCAACTGACTCATTGAAAATAATGGCAGATCCAAGTTCAATATCAAATGCATAAATAGGAAAATTCTGAGGTTTATCTTTGCTTCTTACCATATAAGCCATTATAGTTTCTCGATACAATCTCCTTTGTTGACCAAAAACAGGAATTGTCGCATAAGTAAGGCCCATCTGCATTATGCCTTTAATTTTTGTTGCCCATGATCTTGATAGCAACATCCCAAACTTTGGTGGAATATTAGCCACAACAATGTCCATAACAATTGTCTTTGCTGGGATTTGTGTTAGACCAACAACAACATCTTTGATTAAACCAATACATTGAACTCTTTTTGAGTCAAAAGAAAATAAATCCTTATATGGTCTTGTTACTTGTAACCCTAACCTTTCCATAATTACTTTGGGCATGAGATTATGAGAAGCCCCTAAATCCAACATAACATTATGTAAAGTCATATCATGAATACTAATGCTTACATAGAAAGGAGGAAATTCCTTATTTTGATCATCTTCTAACCTTGGACCCAAATATATAGTAGGATTATCTTCTTGGGCATTTAAAATATCAGCAGCTCCTGGTTGTGAATTCAACATCTCAACAATTTTGCTTCTATATTTATTTACCTTGAGAATCTCACTAAAAGGGACTAATATTTTAATCTTTGAAATTTCATTCTCAAGGTTGAAAACAGAAACAGATTTTTCAGCTTCTTTGATAGGAGGAGGAAGTTGAGTGTCCTTTTTACCAAACAGAGTGTCTTTCTTACCTTCAACAATCTTTGGGGTATCATTCTTGGTTTCAGCCACCTTTGGAGAATCTTTCTTAGGCTGTGCTTTATTTGCAATAATCGACACATTTCTATTTCTAAGATTATATTTTTTTTTTGCATTTCAGAGATGGCATGCTGATACCCTTTAAAATAATCTGAAGGCTCTTCCCCTTGATTGGCCAAATCTGACTCATCATGCTCTTCTTTAGTCAAGAAAATTCTTGACATCTCTTCGTTAAGGAAATGGATAGATTCTTCAGGAATTTTAGGATCATCTTCTTCATCAACCAAATTCTACTGCAAAGGAGGTCTCACTGGAGGATCAGGTCGCTGATTTCTATTTTCTCTTGGTCTTTGTTGGTTTTGAGATCTCCTGAATTGAGGATTTCTAAATTGAGGTTCATGTTGCATAGGAGGAGCGGAAGTATTTCCAAGAGATAACCTATCCATCAACTTCTCCATGGTTTTCATCATTGAGTCTAATTTATCTTCAGAAGTTGAAGAGGAAGGTTTCTCTTCTTCTTTCAATTTTGTTTTCCCATTTTTGACTTTTTAGTAGCTACCATGTTTACCTCTACCTTTACTGCATCACTCTGCATTTCAGCAAGTGTGGGTGATTCTCTTTCTCTCAATAAGATAGAAAAGTCATAATCAAATGCTTCAACATATCTCATTTGTGTTAGGGCTTCTGGAGGTTTCAAATGAGCTGGAATTGAGTTAAAAACTTGATTGAATCTCTTTAAAAAGATTTGAACAGTTTCATCAGATGCCCTTCTAAGGATGTTATATTCAGTAAGTGCTTGAACTAGATTAGTTCTGTTTCTCCATTTCCTTAAAAAATTATCTTCAAACTCAACCCAATTTCGAATGCTTCCTGGTGTAAGAGCTTTAAACCATTTTCTAACTTCACCAATAAAGCTCTGAGCAAAAAGTCTTAACTTCACATCCTCATCATTGACTTCTTCTCTGTCAACAAAATCATTAAATCTGTCTACATGTTCTTCTGATGTAATTTATTCATCACTACCCCAAGTAGGGATCCTAGCAGCATATTTACTAGGCAGGTCATGCAAAATAGCAGGGAGCACAAGTGGAACATACCAAGCAGGTGCAAGCATGTTTAAAGGAGGAACAATAGTTATAGGAATAACAGGAATAGAGGATGAAGAACTGATATGAGAAGAACTGATTGGTTTATGTAAACCACTAGGAATGGTAGACACAGAAGATGAAGAACTGATATGAGGAGGACTGCTTGGCTTCTGTAAACCACTAACAAATGAACTCCAATTTGAAAGAGGTAAACTGGCTTTAGATTTCAGCAGGACTTCGAAAGGGTCAAGTTCTTTCAATTTATCTAGAGGCTCTTTTTCTAACAATAGCTCAGAGGTCACAATTTCCCAAAACTCTTCTTTGTCTTCTTGGGATATTAAGGCTGAAGTGTTAATTCCTTTCTTTTGCAGGTCTAATATAATATCAATAAGTTCCTTTTCATTTTCTGATCTAAACAACACTTCATGAATTTTATCATCAACTTTTTTGTCTTCAAGACTTCTTGAGAATTCAGAGAGCAAAGATTTTGAATAAGATGGAGTACCTGATATTTCTGAAAACCTTTGACTGAATCTTGAAACAATGTTTGGATTTTCTCCAATGGTAGGTGGATTGGGATTAGGATTGCTCTGTGTGTATCTCCTTCTCGAAGCCACCTTTAAATCTTTGAAAGTATATGGAGTCACCAAGGTAGACTGCATCCTCGAGAAACTTTCTAAGCTCCAGATACCTTCAGAATTTTAGCTTCTTGATTTCGGGAATGAGTAATCTTCAGACTCCTGGCAGACGCACCAAAATGTTATCACAAAATTTGACCCTGATAAGCTGTTGATCAAGTAGACTCTGAGTAACTCTTTCAAACCAATCTTCTGCTTGAGGCTTAGCCTCCTCAACCTGATAGGGCTCTCTCAATAGGTTTAAGATTTTTGATTAATGATTAGATGGCTAACTTTAGGAACAAAATGGACAGATGTATAATTGGTTGACTGGTTGAATCAAATATTAGCAAACATCTATTGGGCTATGGAGTCAAGATAGTCTTCAACAAAACAACATGATCAACAAAACATGGAAGTCAAGGCACTTAGAGTTTAGGTTTATAAATAAAATAATAACACAGTGAATCAACACAGTTTATAAGCATGCGAAGGAAGTTAGAGAATTTTCCAATGAATTCTAAGTATCACAAGCTCATACCACTGCAAATAAGTAATTAAAAAAAAAACATAAGAACATCAAACACATAAACTCCTTGTGAATCTTGAGTAGTCAAACTGATCTCTGTATTAAGTTTGAAAAACCATAGTTTCTTACAATAACACAACTTTCTTTTGGTAATGAAATTCCCAACCCTAAGGAATTTGATTCTCATGCTTTATATAGAGTTTTTCAACCTTGGATACTATAATCCATCTTTAGAGGAATTCGAATTCCTAACATTGATACCTATCTATTCATAAAACAAACTACTTAATTACAACTTGACAACTAGCTGTCTTTAAGAGTCCTAATACAAACAGGAGTGAAACTTCTAAAACATGTTATAAACCACCTTATCTATGACTTAAATACATTCTTTAAGAGCTGCCAATCCATGTCTTCAAGCTTGATGATGTCTCCAGTATTGTTGCACACCCTACTGAGTCATGACCTAACTGTCCTGAAAACAAGGAGACAAAGTTCCTCCCTTTAAGGCCCTTAATCCTTTATGCTTATCTTCGAGCAGTTTTGCTGGTGTATATGTGCCATGTATTAATAATCCATAAAAACTTCATTTTCCACCTGTGCAAAAAGTGAACCTCGAACATATGGAAAAGAGGATGAAAACATGACTGTGCTACGAAAAATAGTCTGTTTTTGTAGCACAGTTTTTATGTCACTTATGGAATACTTCTTGGAACTTTTCTTTCTGCATCACTCCTATTTGAAACCTCATATATGATCCCATGTCTATTAGCAACCTCAAAACTTGGAATTTATCAGACCATACCTCCAAAATGCATCTATAAAGTGCTAAATGGTCACCTTCAGCAGTTTCGTAGCGCGCTACAAAACTGCTGTGTGTGCTCTTTTTCAACGCGGCTTTCAAAAATCTATAGTTTGGGAGTTTTCAAAATTCCATAAAGACTGACATGACCAACCAAAAATCAAAACAACTTACCCTTATAAGATGTTCTTCTTCATAGATGTCCTTATTGTTTATGCCAAAATTGTTTTAAGACATATCCTGCACTGCCCTTTTTCATCACCCTGTTTCATTATTGCTATAACATTTTTTTCCAGCTTTTGTTAATATTTCTAGGTCTTCAATTTCTCTCTTCAATCTCCTGTTAGTAGCTCTCAACTTAGCATTAATCCTCCTTACAAATCTAGCTTTTTTGATTGCAGGAATAGTCCAGGTAAAGTACTAAGTTTCACTGTTGACTATTTCTGGTTTGGAAACTTCTTCAACTTCCCAGAGAGCCTTTATCCTTTTGAAATCTTTCCTCTTAGCAACATGCCTTCTTGCTCTCACTCTTAGTTTAGCAATTTCATTGTTTGTTGCTCTTAAACTTTCTTCCATTTCTTTGTAATTCGATTTTTTTGTTTGAGTGGAAAAAACTATGTTTTTGTCACCTTCAGGTCTTGGAGATGGAAAGTCTATCAACTCTTCCTGAACAGCGGAGGCTGCTTCTGTTCTCCCTAACTCAATATTGGACTCTTGTATCTTTTTGGATTTCCTGGTTAAGGGCTTTCTAGGTTTGAAAACAAAGGTTGTAAAATCATCCTCAAATTCCAGTTTCTTGGAAGGTTTCACTTTCTTCAACTTTCCTTGATCAAATTCTATCACATCTGCCTGCACCAAAGGGTATTCTGTGATATCAATGGCTTTTAAAATATCATTTAAATCACCCTTCAAGCTTGAACCTTCTCCCGAGATCACTGTTTTACCTTTCTCCTTTGCAATTTTACTTCTAGTCAATCTCCTTTGAACTAGTTTATTGGTTGATTGTTCTTGTGTCACTCCTTTAACCTCAGATATCTTTTCCTCTGTAGATTTAGGAGTTTCAAGAATAACTACTGGTGTTTTGCTTACTTTCTCTTTCACCTGCTTCCTAGGTTTCAACTTAACAAACCTTTTTTCCCTGGACATTACAGCCTTGCTGGTTTCTGTTGATGGAGTTACTTTAACCCTAGGGCTAATTTCTACACCTTGATTTTCTACTCCAAAGTCACACGAAAACAAAAATGAAGACCATTCTTTGTTGATCCTTTTGAGTTCATGTAGAACTATCAGTTTAATGAGACCATGATGAAACAGGGAAGTTTCACATCCTTGAGATTTCAACTATACTTTATCTGGCATCTTAGCTACACTTTGATATAAGAAGTAAGGCAAATCTAAAGAAATCATACCAGTAAAATGCAACAAGAGTTTAAAATGATATGAATAAACCTTTTGATATCTGCCTTCACGGGAAAAATAACGTTGAATATTGAAGAGAAAGTTGGCATAGTTGTCCTTGATGTAGTTTTTGGGAATTGCCTTAGTTAAATCTGTTTCTACAAACTCTGGCTTGAGAAACACATTAGATGGTTCCATGTCGAATCTGAAGTTTTTGAACCATATATCTTGCCCCCTAGGGATCTCTGTCACCAAAGCTATGACCTCTGGAGAAATTTGCAAGTTCAGGATTCCGACCTTTGTGCTTGAGCCAGTGAAATGTAGTGCAAACTCCTTTGTCACCTGAGTATGTCCTCCCTGCAATTTTTTACAAAACTTCCAGCATCCTGCTTTCTTGAAGGCTTCTACAACTGATTTATCTATGACTAAGACCTTGGTGATTTCAGGCTTTGTTCTTAAACAATGACCAGACCTGTGAGTTTTCTTCTCCTCTTTCGTCTTTCCTTCTGAATCCCTGTAACCAACCGGCCTTGCTTGAAATTTTGTTGATCAGACTCGCTTGCCTATGGTGGTCAGCCTTGCTTGAATTATGGATGAGAGAAACCTTGGTGAAAAATTACCAAAGCTTACCGTTAGAAAGACAATTATGTTTGAGGGTTTGCATGAAAATTAAAATAAGAGACTAGCCAGCCCTTATGAATTTGAAATTACCTTTCATAATGAGCCCTAAATTCGAAATGAGGAGTCTTGGATGGTGGCATGCGTAAGGATTGACTCCTAGCTGACACCTAATAATGAAAATTATAACGGAATCTTAACGGATTGATGTGCGACAAAACTTTTCTATGAATCCGCGCTTTCGTAGTGCGTAGGGAAAAGTGCTACGAAAAGAGCAGCGTTTTCGTAGCGCAAAACAGATATTTTACATTGTCTGCACTACGAAAACATGGTTTCTGGGCTAATTCAAAAAAAATTCATAATGGTTTAATCTATGAGTTTCTAAAAAGAATGTAATACTCATGAAACATGGAATAAGGTTGTTAGACTTTATTAGGGTATAAAAAATGAGACCTTTCAGACTCCTAACCTATCACCTACCCATTGAAACATAGGGTGACTTGACACTTATCTAAGACCATGACTAGGAACAATGTAACTTCTTATTTTGGTGATAACATGATCATCAGACACATATTCATGCTATACTTATTGGCGAGTTTTCCTTTGTCCCATCTGCTTCTATTAGCCATAATTGAAATGAAATTTTAGATCACATAAAAGAAAGTAAAATGATTGATGCCAAATAAGCCACAAGTATTGCAATTGAATGAATATTTATTTGGCATTTGTTTATATGAATTTGCAATTCTTTGGATTTTATACTTTCTTGTAGGGACACTCATTTCTTTATTAATGTTGTAGCCTTTCAAACCTAGAAGTCTTGGAGTAAAATGAATCTTTGACCTTCCAACCTACTATTTGTTTTTGAATGAGGAGAATTGGGGGTGAATCCATGCAATGGTTACAGGTAGGTTGGGTTTCAGTGGGTTGATTTAAGTATATAGTTTTGATATAAAGTTTTGTTTTGTCTTGGCTTCAAGCACAAAGAAGCACGACACAATGGTGACTCATGATGAAAGTTATGTATCGAGCACTACAGGTTTTGAGTTTTTTAACACACCAAACTCATTGCAATAAAAACTCACACCAAGAATTGTCTTCTCATATTGATGTCTATTGACATTTACCAACCATTTAATTTATATGGCTACACTAGTTATAATATTGGAACATCTATCATTCCTCAAATTACAATACCAAGTACAACAAAATTTGAGAAACCTCCAATAATTTTGAAAATGTAGGCAAATTTTCCTTTGTACTTGTTATAATATTGAAACATCTATCAATCCTCAAATTACAATAGCAAGTAAAACAAAATTTGAGAAACCTCCAATTATATTAAAAAATAAGCAAATTTTCCCTTCAATATTTTTTTTTTAAAGTTCTAAACGTGATTAAAATATCATTATAATTTGTTTGTAAAGTTACAAAAATGATAAAAAAAAACATCCTATTATTTTTTAAATAGTTTTTATTATTATTTTAATTAGTTATTTTTAAAAAATAAACATAAGTATATAAATTATTGTTAAAATTAGTTGTAATCATTTTGTATTTTATAATAAAAATAGTCATTATTTTTTCAAATCACTTAAAATCTTTATCTACGAGGTTTTAGTGGAAGTCGCAGAAGCATGCAGTTGTGAGTGGAAGAGTTCAAATTAGTCAACTAAGTCAACCGTCCATTACTAGAAGCTGGCAAACAGTGTAATTCACGGCCGCCCCATATCCACAATTCCCTCGAGTTACCGAGCCAAGCCGGCAAACTACGCTCAATTTCTTCTAAGTTCTGTAAGTCACCCAGCGAAGCTGGCAAAAAATTTGATTATATATATGTTAAATACTTAAATATATATATTTTATTTTTTTCTAACTGTAAGATATTCTCATCCTTTTATTTTTAATTCATTTTAAATTTTGAATAATTTCTAATAAATTTAGATAATATAACAATTTTTAGAGATGTAATTCATTGAAAAAATTGAGAATTTAAATCTGAAATTTAAAAAATCTAACCTGGTTTTCTGGTTTCAAAACATATTTGTCCAAAATTCTTATGTAATAGATAAATACATTTTAGAAAAATCACCATCACTATTCTAAACTTATTTATGTAAAATTTGGCAAATAGAAATATATTTAAAAAATTAGTAATAATCCATGTTCATCCATTCTTTATTTTTCTTGCTTTTTTGGCTTTCCTACCTCTAAAGCAAAAATGAATTAGCAAAAGTGAATTTAAAAAATGTAATTTTTCCAATTACAAAATTGTTTCTATTTCCCTTCTTTTTATACATCTTAAGGCTTTAACATTTTATGCCCATGATTCTTGAGCAAAGTGACCAACCATATCCGACCCGAAAATCGAAGAGAGCAGCCATCAACAATGGACTCCTTAGGTTGGCTAGAAAAAGACCTTCCCAATTTCTGCCTCAGGTGGCACACTCCCTCCCTCCACCAGCACTAAATCTAGACTAGTAACAAGGTAATCATCTTAACGAGTTAGATAGCCAAATTCTTTGATAGTAGGTGATAGCCAAACCTTGCACCCTCACCCTGTATTTATTCCCTCGTAGGGGAAGATAGTTTTGCTTACAATAACTTATATTTCCTCAAGGCCCTATGCAGAAGATATTGGGAGTCGTGAAGAATCATCAAACTTATCTTGACAAATTGAAGTTAAGGGTTGGACCCCTAAAAATTGAAGCCTCAAAGAAACAAGCTTGGTGCCTTGGGAGATAGGGTTGGAGCCCTAGAGGAAAGGAGTCCTCAAGAAGACTAGGTTGGAGCCTGGGGGATTGGAGATTGGTGTCTTCATCTAGGTTTGGATCCCTACACTATATTTTACTTGATTTATTGTAAAAAAGAGGATTGAGGTCCTTGTTATCCCTGATTAATAAAAGTATTTCAGTCTAGGACTATCTTGGATTTGTGAGTTATCTTGTCTCAATATTAATTTATTGGCTACATCATGGTCATTATCTAAAGTAGTGAAGTAGAAGGAGTACTGGAGATATTCTGATGAAAATGAGAATTTAGGGTTTGTCCAAAATCCCAATTTCTTTAAAAAAAACTTAAACGGAAGCGATTTAACTTTTAAAACTTGTTAATTTATTGGCGTGGATCTTCCTCGTGCCATCCATGCATAATCATTGCCAACATTCAATATAGGTGTTAAACTTTAACCCCCCCAACACTACACAAAATACAAATATGCATTAAAATAAATATAGTCTATAAACCTCAGTGATTCTACTGATCCATCTCCCCTTGAACGTCTCATCAAAATATTTATATAAAAAAAATCGATTCAGAAGTTGGATCGAGGGAAATTAACGGTGACGTGAGCAGAGCCAAAAGCAATGGAATCCATCTCTTGTTTCTTGCACTTACCACGTGTCCACAATGCGAGAAATCATTGGGGTCATCCTAAGTAAACTATAACGTCTCGCAATCTACAATTCCCTTCTCTCGACAGCGCATGCACTTTCAATACTAAGTTAAGAAACCCCATGGCTGAGCTCTGAAAGAAATCGCGTGAGATCTTCACTTACAAGAGCGTTAACAATCCACTGATTTCAAGGTGGGAGAGAAGTAAAGTTTGACCTTTGCAAAATTTAGGTAGCAAGGAATTTATCGGAAATCTTTTATTGGTCGTGAGATCGACCCCTTATAAACCGTTCCCCTCACGCAATAGTCTGTATCTGGACAGCCCGGACTGTATGCTGAATCTAAATAAAATTCAATGCTTTAATACCCAATACAATTTGTTTGAGGCGCATACACATTAGCAGAACCGTTAACTCCCATACATATCATAAACAATCATAAATAGAGACACGCCATTAACACAACACATATATTATAATATGAATAACACAGCAAGGTTACAACTAAGGCATTTCAGCCTTAGAAACGAGCTCAGGCTCGGTTACATCTTGCTCACTAACATAACAGACATCTCACACCTTATCACACTATACATTTATAAGATACATTGGGAGGATCGATCAGATCTTCTCTTAGTTTTTTTTTACAATGAAAGCTCTCCAAAAGCTTCATGCATGCACGCTTTAAATCTGCTTTATCCTTTTTTTAAACCTATTTTTCTGCTTTAAATCACGCTTTTCTTTTGTTCTGATCCTCTCGTCCAGTTTGTTTGCTTTGTTGCTGGTTGCTCCCGCATCAGACTCCCGAGGCACAAAAATTTATGACCTCCTGGTCATTTGCTTCTCCTGGTCTTAGCAATTTTATCCACTGCATTCCTTCACTGCAACCAACCTCTGCAGTAACAACCTCCTCTGTTACACAATACCTCACCAAGCCCTCCGCACTCGGTCTTTTGGCATCCTCTAGGTTGCTGCAATTCTTCTCACCTTCCGCTGCCGCCATCTGCACAATAGCAAGACCATAAATTCTCCATCTTTAACTCAACTGTACCTCTTTTCGCTTTTGCTCGCTCTCAGGAATCCTTTCCCTGCTCTGATACCACCTGATGAAAATGAGAATTTGGGGTTTGCCCAAAATCCCAATTTCTTAAAAAAAAACTTAAACGGAAGCGATTTAACTTTTAAAACTTGTTAATTTATTGGCGTGGATCTTCCTCGTGCCATCCATGCATAATCATTGCCAACATTCAATATAGGTGTTAAACTTTAACCCCCCAAACACTACACAAAATACAAATATGCATTAAAATAAATACAGTGTATAAACCTCGGTGATTCTGCTGATCCATCTCCCCTTGAACGGCTCATCAAAAGATTTATATAAAAAAAGTCGATTCAGAAGTTGGATCGAGGGCAATTAACGGTGACGTGAGAAGAGCCAAAAGCAATGGAATCCATCTCTCGTTTGTTGCACTTACCACACATCCACAGTGTGAGAAATCATTGGGGTCATCCTAAGTAAACTGTAACGTCTCGCAATCTACAATGCCCTTCTCTCGACAGCGCATGCACTTTCAATACTAAGTTAAGAAACCCCATGGCTGAGCTCTGAAAGAAATCGCGTGAGATCTTCACTTACAAGAGCATTAACAATCCACTGATTTCAAGGTGGGAGAGAAGTAAAGTTTGAGCTTTGCAAAATTTAGGCAGCAAGGAATTTATCGGAAATCTTTTGTTGGTCGTGAGATCGACCCCTTATAAACCGTTCCCCTCACGCAATAGTCTGTATCTGGACAGCCCGGACTGTATGATGAATCTAAATAAAATTCAATGCTTTAATACCCAATACAATCTGTTTGAGGCGCATACACATTAGCAGAACCGTTAACTCCCATACATATCATAAACAATCATAAATACAGACACGCCATTAACACAACACATATATTATAATATGAATAACACAACAAGGTTACAACTAAGGCATTTCAGCCTTAGAAACGAGCTCAGGCTTGGTTACATCTTGCTCACTAACATAACAGACATCTCACACCTTATCACACTATACATTTATAAGATACATTGGGAGGATCGATCAGATCTTCTCTTAGTTTTTTTTTACAATGAAAGCTCTCCAAAAGCTTCATGCATGCACGCTTTAAATCTGCTTTATCCTTTTTCTAAACTTATTTTTCTACTTTAAATCACGCTTTTCTTTTGTTCTGATCCTCTCATCCAGTTTGTTTGCTTTGTTGCCGGTTGCTCCCGCATCATATTCTTTTCTGGTCATTTAAGAAGCAATTAGTAAGGACATCATCATCACTGTTAGAGAAGGTGACCTACAACAATTTCAATAAGTCAAAGCGGTACCTATAGGGCTGTCTTCGCCAAAGCACAACCACATAATGAAGAATAGTGTAATCACATCATCAAGGGAAGAACACATTGAGTTCACAGAATTAAAGGAAGAACAGATGAATCAGTTTCATCATTAGCACAGATCCTAAGATTTGAAAATACAACATAAAAGATCTTGTTTTAAAGAGCATCTTTGCAGCATTTTTAGCGTGGAGCAACATTATAATAATAGGGAATACTTGAAGAACATAAGACTTGGAGTAGCTTTTGGACAAATCCTTGTAAACCTCTTGCTGACCTTGAAGAGTAACTGAGTAAGCCCTTGAAGAAGACCCTTGAGCAGATGATAAGACATTATTGAAGACACCTTTGAAGGACATTATGCATACATCTTGTTGAGAAGTTTTTAGTTGATCTTGAAGGATCATCTAGAAGACTTCGTTATCTTGAAGAGTTCTTGGGTTAGTTTAGTGAAGACCTCGTTGAAGCATAATTTGAAGATTTGTTGAACAATTTAACCATTGGAGACTATTTTGAAATAGTTATTGAAGACATCTTGAAGCATTTTTGATGACCTATTGAAGAGACCTCATAGTAGCAGATCTTGGAGTTAATTGTTGACCTTGTGATGCACAATTGAAGGCCCTCATGAGGTGACTTTGTAGATATTGTTTGGGTACCATGAAGAGTTGTGGAGACACCTTCATGTTAAGACAAGGTTGACATTGATGAAGTGATTTGGAGAAGGCAGTGGTGGAAAAGATATTGCTAGGGCTCGTTGCAGAATATATTGGGAGTCGTGAAGAATCATCAAACTTATCTTGAAGAATTGAAGCTAATGGTTGGAGCCCTAGAGGTTGGAGCCTCATAGAAATAAGGTTGGTGCCTTGGGAGATAGGGTTGGAACCTTATAGGATAGGCATCCTCAAGAAGACTAGGTTGGAGCCTGTACCAGAGATAAGGTTGGAGCCCTAGAGGTTGGTGCCTCAAAGTGACAAAGTTGGAGCTTTGGGAAGCCCAAGTTGGTGCTTGGAAAAAATACAGGGTAGAGCCTAGGGGATTGGAGATTGGTATCTTCATCTAGGGCTGGAGCCCTACACTATATTTTACTTGATTTATTGTAAAGAAGAGGATTGAGGTTCTCATTATTCTTGATTAATAAAATTATTTATTCTTATTGTTAATTTTGTGTTCTAATTATAAGTGATCTAACTAGTAAAAATAACAATTGAAAAGAAATTTTGATTCCCCCCCCTCTCAGTATTTCCAACACATTCTATGGTTGGGTGGAACGTGGAAGTCCCATCCCGGGTTTGGATTTGCATCATTAATGAAATGTTATTTATCCTTGTATCTCTATGATCATTTTGATGGATTATATGTGGTCTACTGTTAGGATATTCCGACACATAGGAAATAGTTAAGTATAACTTGGTCTAGTATAGAGTTAGGTAAAAGTGTGTTTCTTTACTATGTACATTTGTAACTTACAATCCGACGGTCACGATATGTAGTGATCCGACGGTTCATTCTCTCCTCGGTATTACCGACACTTGATCCGTGGCTTGACACCCGATTGGTCCATGAATTCTTTTAAAAGCGCATGGAGGGTCATTTGTAGGTTAACCGTGCATGAGAGAAGCTTATGTAAATTTTCATTCTTTTATTAATAAATTGCTGTAGTAGCCACGTTGGCACAGGCCGTGGACTGTTTCCCTCTCTGAGGGTTTTAACCACGTCAAAATATTGGTGTATCGATCTGTGGTATGTTTGTGAGCGGTGTCCTTTTGGTGTTCTGTCTGAGGAACTTACCCTGTATATTCTTACAGTATAGGGAGACCAAACCCCAAATGGAAACCATCTGTAATCTTGCATAAGATCCAACGTGTCCCCTAGGCTTCCAATACAACAAGTCATTAGAAAAATTGAGCAAATGAGCTTACCCTATTAAGGACTACAGGTGAGGACTTCATAATAGCCTACCCTTTGATGCAGGAGCATTCAGCTCAACAATATCATTGTATTTTAGTAGACATAGGGGTCTTGTATTTTAAGGCATTTGGTTTCCTAAGTGTTGAATTAATGTAATTACTTAGGTTTTGAGTGATTTTAATGAAAATAGGAATTAATTAAGTATTGTGAAGCATATTGTAAATGTTCTCGAATGTAGGAGAATATGAGAGAATCAAGATAGTTGAGAGATTGAGAGATTTGAGAATTAATTGCAAATCTTAGATTAGGAGTTAGTTCATGATTTTGTGGATTAGAAAGGATCCTTAGAGATAAAAAAGACATTTTAGGGTTTTGTTGAGAAGCTTATGGATCTAAACCAGGAATTGGTTGTAGAATCCTTTTGTATAAATATAAGCCTAAAAGGCATAGTCAGGGGTTAGCTAGCTAGTTAGGAATTAGAGCGTGAAGATTTTGATTGTAAGCCTATGGGCAGATTGTGAAACAGAGGCCACTGATATTGGAAATCAGGCCGCAGAGAAGAAACTGTGTAAATACCTGTTTATTAATACAAACAACTCAATTCTGAGTTTATGTGTGTGTGGAGCAATTTAGTTATAATCTGTGTGTGAACTAGAGTAGTCCTATGTAACAAAAGTTGCATGTTCAGAATCAAAGGCGAAATACAGAGAAGAATAACAGAGAGGTGTCACGGCTTTGTACACACCAACAATACAAGAGGAAGCTTTAAAGTTACAATGTAGGTGAAGGAAGCATAAAGGCGCGAGCGGAGTTAAGGAGGAAGTTGTGATGCAGAATAGCTAAAGACTAGAACCCTAGAAGAAACCTGAAACCACAGGAACACTAAGAAACGGCCTAAACATGGAGTAGGCAGAAAGGAACGAGAACTGTCCGATCTTTTAGATTGATAGATATCAATGGCGGAAGCGGAATGGAGGACTAGATCGCGGGGATAGGAGAGCGCGGAAAATCTTGATCGCGGTTAAAGGCCTGCAATCAACCTTAGCCATCTATCTCAAATTCAAATGCTTATGTCGAAGTCAACTACAGGGGTTGAGCATTTGGAAATCCGCGAGATAGTTGAAGGGTCGCAAACCGTTGGATCACGGCTGATGCTGACTGTTGGATTAATATCACATCGCATCATTCAGGAGTGAATGGACCTTGCCGGAAGAAATTGCGATATGCGATGTGCGATGATCGGGTGAACCATCAACTGTCAGATTAATGAGGAGATCAATAGTCGAGGATGTCGATTGGGTTTGTTGATCGGGTGGATCAACGACCATCGAATTGAATGGTAAGATCAACGGCGTAGACTGAAGCGTCTGTGCAAAAAGGGAAAGTCAACGCGAAAGTCAATGTGGGATAGGTTATTGTTCAAATACCAATTGTTGTTCAATTGTTGTTCACTTGTTGATCAATTGATGTTCAGTTGATGTTCAATTGTTGTTCATTTGTTGTTCAATTGCGGAGCGGACCCGAGAAGTTTATAGACACGAGTTAAAGTTATTTGAGTTCGAGAGGACGAGTGGAGATCACGCGACAGCCATTGATATGATGCAATGAAATCGATGGTGGAGATTGAACGATAAAGGTGGGCCTCGGAAAATGTGTCAAGGCTATGGAAAAAGTGGAAAGGTAAGGTTAATGCGATTTATGTATATTTCTATTATCTAAGGTTATTATAGAAATAAAACGGGTTAAGGGCAATTAAACATGGTATGATTAGTGTTGAGTAAATCCGAGAACAGAGTAAGAAGGTATGGTTAATATGCACGAGTTTAAGAATTAACGAAAGTTTATGAGGTTGAACAAGATTCCGCTGGAGAGGTTAATTAAGGATTAGACTGTTGAATAGTCTTTGAAACATTTCCGCATGAGATTTTATTAAAGGGCCATCAACTGTCAGATTAATGAGGAGATCAATAGTCGAGGATGTCGATTGGGTTTGTTGATCGGGTGGATCAACGACCATCGGATTGAATGGTAAAATCAACGGCGTAGACTGAAGCGTCCGTGCAAAAAGGGAAAGTCAACGCGAAAGTCAATGTGGGATAGGTTATTGTTCAAATACCAATTGTTGTTCAATTGTTGTTCAATTGTTGATCAATTGATGTTCAGTTGATGTTCAATTGTTGTTCATTTGTTGTTCAATTGCGGAGCGGACCCGAGAAGTTTATAGACACGAGTTAAAGTTATTTGAGTTCGAGAGGACGAGTGGAGATCACGCGACAGCCATTGATATGATGGAATGAAATCGATGGTGGAGATTGAACGATAAAGGTGGGCCTCGGAAAATGTGTCAAGGCTATGGAAAAAGTGGAAAGGTAAGGTTAATGCGATTTATGTATATTTCTATTATCTAAGGTTATTATAGAAATAAAACGGGTTAAGGGAAATTAACCATGGTATGATTAGTGTTGAGTAAATCTGAGAACAGAGTAAGAAGGTATGGTTAATATGCACGAGTTTAAGAATTAACAAAAGTTTATGAGGTTGAACAAGATTCCGCTGGAGAGGTTAATTAAGGATTAGACTGTTGAATAGTCTTTGAAACATTTCCGCATGAGATTTTATTAAGGGGCCTGAAACCATAATTTATAAAGGGTTGACTAGGCAGGGTCATTGAAATTCCTGGGATAAATGAGATTATGCATTTTATATGCATACTGTGGGTATTGTCGGCTTAGCCGGCATCATTTTGGTATCACAACAAAATTGTGGTTGAGACATTTGGTAAAGCAGCACAAAGAAATCTTGTGTGAAACTTTCTTTGTGAAAATTAGAACGGAGTTATGTGTTAAGATGTGTATGCAGGCAAGAGGAGATCAAATTCTAATCTGACAAACAGTAGGCACGCAAAGATAAAATCTAGCAGAATATTGGGAGGACTTGCAGATGCAAGGAAACAGAGAACAATTCATTCAAAGTGCAGGAGAATGGTAGAACAAGATCGTGCATAGGTATTGTTGCAGCTCACAAAGGCAATTCCACAAAGGATGTGGGTAGAAATGCTAAGGGATAAAAGAAGCGGGTAAAAGTTTCTGAATGAAAGCAGAATGTGGCAAAACCTTGAGGAATTTCAACAAAGGTTGGATAAAGAGGACAATTGTGTTCTTAGAAGATGTCGATGAGTTGAAGCCTAGGAGGAGCAAAGAGAAGTGCTCAAAGGAGGTTCCAGAGATAGCGAACCAAGAGCTTGCCAAAAGACCAAATACAGAGGAAAGCTTGGTGAGGTAAGTGGCAGCAGGTAGGACTTGTTGTTGCAGAGGCTTTAATGCAGCTCATAGTGAATGAGTGAGGAGCTCATAGAGAGAAGAAGATGACTACTGATAGTCATAGTGGTGGTTCTGAGGTAATCCACAGCAGAAGAAAAGTGAAGAAGGAGAATGCCAAGGCAAATGGCAAGAGGATGAGTCAAGCGAAGTTTGTCAGGGAGATGGCTGCGATAAGGGAAGAACTCATGTTAACAATGCTGCTAGAGGAAAGCCAAAGACTAGGTTGGGTGTTAAGGAAGACGCCAGTGAAGTGGCATAAGTTACAGAGAACGCTATGACAGAAGCAAGTAAAGTCGTTGATGGAAAAACTCAAAGAAGCTGAGTTGGAAATGGAAGTGTCCATTTGTGAACCAGAGCAGGGTGATGTTTTGGGTGAAGATGAAGACTTGAAGACTGAAACTTCAAGTGAGACCAAAGGGTCACATGATTTTAAATCTGATAATATGTGTATGTTTGCAGGTGAAACACGCGAAGAAGGACAATTTGTTGATATTGTCGTAAAGGAGGAAGAAGACAGGCAGAATCCAAATTATGTTCTGAAAGAAGAAGTAAAGAAGGATATCAAGCAATCAAGTGAAGGACTTGATGAGATTGAAGAGAAGACCATTGAAACATTCTTGCGTCATGTAAAGGACTTGGAACAACAGGAGGACTTGGTGATTGAATCATCAAATGAGATCATGAGGTTTTGTGGTTTTACAACTGACAAGTTGTGGATGAATGCAGATATTGCAGAAGACAAACCATTTTATGGAACTGTATTGAATGAAGCTGAAATTTGCCAAGTAAAGTATGATGATGATTGTCTTGCAAATGAAGATCAAGTTGAGTTATTACAGCAGAAGGAGTTCATAAATTCCTTGCTTAGTGGAAGAAATATCTTATGCGGAGATGAGACAGTTATGTTTTATGATAAGGAATTTGCTATTGATGAGGACAAAGAGGAATTGATTTTCTTAAATGGCCAAAGGGAGAGTGATGGACAAACATCTAAAACTATCACAGAGATGGAGGATCAGAATTTTATTCTAATCAAGAATGAAGTAGTGTCAACAAGAAGTTATACTTCTGACAAAGAAGAAGATAGTGAGGATTGTACAGAGCTTTTAGAAGAAATACCAAGTGAGATGGCAAATTTATGGCATGAGTTAAGTCTTTTGGAGAAAAGGCTAGAAAACCAAAAAGTGTGTGTTCAGGTTGTAAAATTAGAATTGAACTAGAATGAAGAAGTTCACTACAGCGGACAAGGACAGGAATACATTATTAAAACAGATGGTGTGGAGGAGAGACTAGCTGACAGTCTCGTGAATTCTGTTGAGAATTCAAATCAGCATACTGATGTGCTGACAAAGGAGGAAGAATCACAGCAGCATACTAACGTGTTGCCAAAGGAAGAAAAGGCACAGAAGCCTTATGATTTTTATTTTTATAATTGTTTGGTGAGTGAAGGTTTAGTTGCAGATGCTGGAGAAAATTTGGCACAGATGAGCAGCCAAATAAAAATGAAAGAGGAAGGTTATGTGGAATTATTTCATCCATGGAACAAATATGTTAAATTACTGGAGAGAATGCTGGAAAGTCAGGATTCAATACAGAAAAAGATGATCATGAGAGAACAAGTAAAAGTAAGCGTAGGAGAAAGAGTAAGTGATAGAATTCGACAACTTCAAAGTGAAGAACAGAAGTTTGAAGAGTTAGTAGACAGCAACAACAACCTGAAACAAAGAGAAAGAGGTAACAGTAAGTGGCAAAATATGGACCATCCCAAGGATGTGTTGGAAATGGAAATTGAAAAACTATGGCAGTTGATGATGAAGCAATGCATATGGAGAAGATTGATAGCAGCAAGGAGGATAATCAATCAGAACAAGACCCTGATTGACAAGGAGAGGAAAATAAAAAAGAAGACGGTAGACATGCAACAGTAGACAGAGCATTCAGACAACTACAAACTAAAGTTTGGGACCCTGGAGGTTTTCGATCAACATATGAAAACACATGATCAGGGGATCATGAACATTTTCTACTTTGAGAGTTTGATGCAGGAGCATTCAGCTCAACAATATCATTGTTTTTTAGTAGACATTAGGGGTCTTGTATTTTAAGGCATTTGGTTTCCTAAGTGTTGAATTAATGTAATTACTTAGGTTTTGAGTGATTTTAATGAAAACAGGAATCAATTAAGTATTGTGAAGCATATTGTAAATGTTCTTTAATGTAGGAGAATATGAAAGAATCAGGATAGTTGAGAGATTGAGAGATTTGAGAATTCATTGCAAATCTTAGATTGGGAGTTAGTTCATAATTTTCTGGATTAGAGAGGATCCTTAGAGATAAGAAAGACATTTTAGGGTTTTGTTGAGAAGTGTATGGATCTAAACCAGGAATTGGTTGTAGAATCCTTTTGTATAAATATAAGCCTAAAAGGCATAGTCAGGGGTTAGCTAGTTAGTTAGGAATTAGAGTGTAAAGAGTTTGATTTTAAGCCTACGGGCAGATTGTGAAACAGAGGCCACTGATATTGGAAATCAGGGCGCAGAGAAGAAACTATGTAAATCCCTGTTTATTAATACAAACAACTCGATTCTGAGTTTATGTGTGTGTGGAGTAATTTAGCTATAATTTGTGTGTGAACTAGAGTAGTTCTATGTAACAAAAGTTGCATGTGCAGAATCAGAGGTGCAATATAGAAAAGAATAACAGAGAGGTGTTACGGCTTTGTACACACCAACCGTACAGGAGGAAGCTTTAATGTTACAACATAGGTGAAGGAAGCATAAAGGCACGAGCAAAGTTAAGGAGGAATTTGTGATGCAAAACAGCTAAAGACTAGAACCCTGGAAGAAACCTGAAACCACAAGAACACTAAGAAACGGCCTAAACGTGGAGTAGGCAGAAAGGAATGAGAACTGTCAGATATTTTAGATTGACGAATATGAATGGCGGAAGCAGAATGGAGGAGGACTAGATCGTGGGGATAGGAGAGCACGGAAAATCTTGATCGCAGTTGAAGGCCCGCAATTGACCTTAGCCGTCGATCGAAAATTCAAACGCTTATGTTAATTTCAACTAAGGGGGTTGAACGTTTGGAAATCCGCGAGATAGTTGAAGGGCCACAGACCGTTGGATCATGGCTAATGCTGACCATTGGATTAATATCGCATTGCATCATTCGGGAGTGAATGAACCTTGGCCGGAAGAAATTGCGATATGCGATGTGCGATGATCGAGTGAACCATCAACCGTCAAATTAATAAGGAGATCAACAGTGGAGGATGTCGATTGGGTTTGTTGATCGGGTGGATCAACGACCGTCAGATTGAATGGTAAGATCAACAGCGTAGAGTGAAGCGTCCATGCAAAAAGGGAAAGTCAACACAGAAGTCAACGTGGGACCGGTGGCTGTTCAAATACCAATTGCTATTCAATTTTTATTCAATTGTTGTTCAGTTGTTGTTCAATTGTTGTTCAGTTGTTGTTCAATTGATGTTCAATTGCAGAGCGGACCCGATAATTTTAGAGACGCGAGTTAAAATTATTTGAGTTCCAGAGGACGAGTGGAGATCACGCGACAGCCATTGATCTGATGGAATGAAATCGATGGTGGAGATTGAACAATAAAGGTGGGCCTCAAAAAATGTGTCAAGGCTGTGGAAAAAGTGGAAAGGTAAGGTTAATGCGATTTATGTATATTTCTATTATCTGAGGTTATTATAGAAATAAAGTGGGTTGAGGGCAATTAACCATGGTATGATTAGTGTTGAGTAAATCCAAGACCAAAGTAAAAGGGTATGATTAATATGCACGAGTTTAAGAATTAACAAAATTTTATGACGTTGAACAAGATTCCGCTGGAGAGGTTAATTAAGGATTAGAATGTTGAATAGTCTTTGAAACATTTCCGCATGAGATTTTATTAAGGGGCCTGAAACCATAATTTATAAATGGTTGACTAGGCAAGGTCATTGAAGTTCCTAGGATAAATGAGGTTATGCATTTCATATGCATACTGTGGGTATTGTCGGCTTAGCGGGCATCACCCTTCCATAATGGGCTTCGAGATGTGCCAACGTCTCCTATACTCCCAATGGGTTTAATCAAGTACCCTATTAGGTGGTTTATGCTTCTAAAGGGGATAACATAGTCAAGGTACATCTGTCAAAAGGTGGTGGCATGTGGCAGATAGATGAATGAGGTAGGGAATGAGAAGGGACAGGCCTGGGTCACATGCTTGGGCACAAGTGTAGCTAACAAGAGGAAAGCGCACACTTGGGTTTATAAGGTTTAGGAGGCAGAAATCGCGGTACATGAGTTACCCTGGCCTTGATTTTCAACCCCTTTTTATATGGATTTTGCCTTTTAATGATTTTCTTTAATTAACTGCTCGGGGCTCAAGGGGTTAGAGCATGAGGTATAAGATATAGCAGTGAATCCCCCCCTTTAAGATGGGGCAGTTCATCGCCCACCAGGGGTTCAGACAATCATGTGTTCCTATATGATGAAGAAGGCTCATAGAACCTACTGGAACTAGAATGATGGCCATGATGATGGGGTAGAGGTGATGGGGTAGAGCTTGTTATGCTCTTAACCTGCAAATGATACCCAAATGCGAAGAAAAGATACCTAGAACACAAAATATGCGAAGAAAGGATACCCAAAACACAGAATAGCAATGATTTTATTATTCAGAGAGTAATGTTCACTTGCCTCTTCGAGGGGGCAACCTCCAATAGAGCAGAGCTCGATTACAAAATAAGACACGATGCTCCTCGCAGGGAGTCTCTATCCTTTATATATGACTCATACATGCAATACCATGGAGCAATACCATGGTTCTTATTAATACCATCTATCTAATACCATGGCACATTTGCAACTAACTGTGGTCTCGTGATTAAATGCGGGTTAACCACTTACAATTATTAATATGGGCTTTATTGACTCTTAACTATAACTATGACTCGATCCTACTACATAAGTAAGAAGGTTAGGGTGGGACCCTAACATGCCCACCCCCTTAAGACTAGC
>APFE030065486.1:0-18869 GCA_000404065.3 Pinus taeda | reverse complement strand
AGTGGCCACGTTGGCTCAGGCCGTGGACTGTTTCCCTCTTTGAGGGTTTTAACCACGTTAAAAATACTGGTGTATTGATCTGTGATCTATTTGTGAGCGGTGTCCTTTGGTGTTCTGCCTGAGGAACTTACCCTGTAAATTCCTACATCTACATGGTTGTACTTTCATGATTATTTTTGTTGATATTATGCTGGTTATGTATGTGTTTTATGACAACAACTATGTATGGCTTTCATCATGTTTTTACTTGAAATTGAACGATCAATGTATCTATGACCTAATGGATGGAATGGAAATTGATGTGTTGAGGCATCAATGGTTCTTAGTGATTCTTAGCTAAGTATGAGACCCCTATACTCATAACTGTTATTTACACTTGTAGATGACATATTCGTGATATGTTTGACGAAATATCTGTCATGGCTAGTATGGATCCAATCAAAGTCTTGAAGTATTTGCTTTAGTACTATCATTTCCATGTTATTTTACTGATATGAAGAGATGGTTCAATTCTAGGTAGTGGCCTGGTTTTTGGGCCTGAAAAAGTGGCTCAAATCCTTGATTTGTTGGCATAGCATTGAAAAATTTATTCTTTGGTTGCGGGCAAGCAAACCTGTGACAACGACTTTGAGTTTCTGGTCGTTGTCATGCCTATAGCATGAGAGTGACTGAGGCTTAAGTTGTCAAAAAGTTCACTGGGACCCAAGGGAAAGTTGTCTAAAGTATAGGATTAGTTCCTGAGATTCCTTGTAGTTGACATTGAATTCCTATATGGTGTGTTTCCATCAACTCCAATTCCTTAACGTGACTTAGAAGGTCAAATCATATAATAGTGGCCTCTCGTCGAATGTTTACCCCAGCTAGCCAGCTGCTTGGGTAGATGTGGTAGGAGGGTGTTGCAGAGTGGTATCAGAGTGTGTTTGCACTGTCCTTGGGCTGTGTGTTGATCATGATTTCATGTTGGTTGCATATGTGTTCCTTATGCATTTATTCCATGTGCTTGTTTGATTTGCATGGTGTTAATAATGGTTGTAGTGATGTCGCCATGTGAAGTTTGAAGGTGCTTCCATGGAGTATTTATTCATGTGTGTGGTTTATTATGCATTGGCATGCATGTCAGTATTCACATGTTATCAAATGCACGTGAGGTGGTTGTTGTTGTCATGCATGAGATCATGTTTTGGGTAGTTGATATGGTCATGCATTGATGACTAGACTCTAGCTAAAATGATGTGTATATGGTTTCATACTCATGTATTATATATCTATATGCATTTGTTATGCATGAATGGTCTTGGTTATAGTTGTTAGCGCTCGAATTTGCCTCAGGCTGAGGAAAGCAAAACTAGAGGCAACATCAAACCAAGCTCAGCCTCGTAGCTAGCCCTACGAGGACAGGAGAGGGCTCTCTCCGAGTCTATCTCGGCAAAAGGTTTTCAAAGGGGCTGAGATAACCTATAGTGAATGCTGATTTTAGGCTAGTAAAGAGATATGAATGAGGTTTTTAATAAATGATTGGGTTTTCTGGGCTGCATGGGGCAAAGAACAGCTTGAACAGGGAAATATAATAAAAAACACAGATTATCTCCTGAGGCAAGATAGGCAAGACATTTAACATCAATTTTGATATATTGTGGAGTGGGTGAACTGTTTGAGAGGTTGACAAGGGCATAGAAGATGGATCCTTTTCAAACAGAAGAAAACATTAAATATGAACACTTCCTCAAGGCAGAGCAGTAAACTAGATTCTGCCTTTCTCACTTAAAAGTATTCAACATAAATGATTATGAAATGAAACAGTAAACATAACAAGGAACGTATGAGACAGAGAAGAAACATATGTCAAATGTCATACCACAGGAATCTCAGGAGTCAGAGCTGATTTTTTTCATTAAATCCCTGTCAAAAACTGTACAATGAAACTCTGTTCTCTCTTCCACCAGCTTTCAGAACTCAAAACCCTTTACACATAATTTTCATACAACAAATAGATTTCATCTGAGGGAAAACGAATTGATGAAAAATAGGGAGCTGGAAAACCAACCGAAGGAGAAAGAAAAAGAGTTGTCCATCTGTGCTGGGGAAAGAGCGGTGTTACACTTCATTTTTCTCTGGTGACCAATTAAAAATAAAAAAAGATGTAATGTGGATCCCATGAAATCATGATTGAGGACAAAAATGGGCGAGTGTTCCTATCTCCCTGCCGCGGTAGATGTTCTGCGTTCTAATTTTGGATTTTGGTCCTTTCACCTTCTGCTACCGTTTGAATAAAACCGATGTTTTAATAAAAATGGTTTTCCACTAAAATTTTGCCTTTAATGAAGATCTTTTACTGGTGTTCTACTGCATTTAAATCTGAAGTATACATGGGTCCTTTTTCTCTTTGAGTGAGTTCGGTAAGCACCTCGAATCTATGACCAACACCTTGACATCTGGTAGAGAAATCAAGTGTTTCTCTAACTGTCATTTCTGCGACACGTAAGTCACGCTAGCTTATGTAAACAGATGTTTTGAGAGGAACAAATGCCTTCAGTCTATGCTCGTTGTAAGTGCTCTCTCTAGTCACCTATTCTATGCACATCACAACAATTTTTTGAGCTTCACACACATCTTCCTGGAGAACAGCACACGTAATAGTCTCAATTAACACCCATCTCAAGCGATTCAGACTCAATAAACTGAATGATTTGCAAAAGGAAGTAATTCTGCATCTAGGAGCCTGCACTGATTTTATGAAACCCAATCTAATATCATCTTGTTCCTATGCATTATCAAGAGTGTTTCCTTTCATCGGCCTGGTCGATACTGTTTTCATCTGTGCTCTCCCCTTCATAATGTGCTGAACCAATGTCAATCATATCAAAAGCTTCATCATCTATCTCCCATACGCCCAATGAGCTACTGCTTAGACCTGATTTATATGACATTCTAGTTTCCTAGTCAAGAAAAATGGGAGCCGCTAGAATATGTGGCACCATCTCAAAATTGTCATCTAAAACTTTAAGACAGAAAAAACTTCCATCGAGAACTTGTGCAGAAAAGTTGGCTATTTGCAATGTTTCTTCCAATGATGCTTTATTTGTTTGTAAACATTCTTCATTTCCATTAGGCAATATTAAGGAAGACGCATATTTTGTCCAAGCAATGCGAGATTCCATGAGTGCTGATGTAAGATGTTTCAACAGTTCCTCAATTACAAGTCTTGCAACTTCTTTGTAAATAATTGGCACTGGATCCTCTTCTGCTCCTCCAAGGACACATCGTAAATGGTTCTTCAGAGTGTTACGATGAGCAATGGCAATAGTTATTGCATCTAATCTCCTATAATACCAGTTCTTAGCTTCAAAGCCTAACATTCCACATGATTTTTTTTTAACACTTTCTTGTCAATGAACTTGTCCAAATGGAAGTTGCGGTGTAGGAATAAAGCGATCCCCTAAAGTTGGTTGAGTTTTGATAGTACCCTGCTCCACCGACACACTGATGAAAGGAATGGTGCTATTTGGTTGAGTGCCACTGCCCGCTCCACCAGTTTGCTGCCTTTTGCAACCTTGACTAATCCATGGGATTCATTAAGTTAGTATCGATGCTCTGTATATAGAATTAGAAATGAAGGTCACCTCAGTCATTTACCATGCGACGAAACAATGGTAATTTCCCCTCACATTGTCCGTGAGAAACCGGTAGCGACCTGATTTACCATAAAACCGGCTTGTAGCAGACAATTTGAGTCATTTCGGAGATTTGAGGAAGAAATGATGAAAAATTTCTTTGGAGGCTCTATGCGTCGCGCCCTTGTATATCTGCATTGTGTAAAAGCGCCCAGTGCGCCACGCCTGTTCAGTGCGTTGTGCCCCTCTGCCTATGCGCCGCGCAGGCAAACTCAAGCACATTTTTGCCTTTTAATGCCCAGCATGTCGTCCACTGCTCGAATCATCTTTGGTTTGAGATTCTCAAATTTATCACTTAAAACTTCCTTGTAATGTCGAATATCTGGAAAATCACTTTCTCTTGCTTCCTAGAACTACTTTGACTGAACTCCTCCCCCATACCAAATGAAGATTGTTGAGAAATGTCTAGTAGCGGCAGCCTCTTCTTGTCAAGAGGACTTAAGTTTCTCTCTTCAGATTTGAAAGGTAACCTACTTTGCAATGGCTTTATTACAACAGTTACAGATCAAAAACAGGTAGTCGATCTTGCCACTCCAATCTGCGTCATTCCAGATGACTGCAATTTCTTGCTGGTCTATTCTAGTCTTTTCCACCATTGACATAACCATCCCAGGAGCAATGTTTGAGTTTGATCCTACTGAGATATTTCCTCCTGAGCTTGCAAAAGGTAGGGAGTTTCTGACAACATCAGATGAGACCTCCTTTCCACCAGATGAAGGTGACATCCCCTGTGTGCTAACATATACCTTTGCTGACGTTAACGTATTAACTCCAGAATTATGTGACATGGTAGTGGCAAGGCTATTTAAATGTAAACCAATGGCAGAGGGAATATTAACTGATATACCATTATTTCGAACATTACTATCAGATTTATCCGTCGTAAGTTCAGTAATTTTGGACGAGAAAGAGGAGAACCATACGTTAGATGTAGACTGAGAAATTCTTCCAATGCCTGCACCTGTTTCTCTCGTTAACGGAACAATTTGCTTTACAGTTAGAAGTTGCACCTTTTTCACACGCGACTGATGATGAAGTATTTGTCTCTGAATCATGAGTTGAATTTAACAATGGATCAATTTCGGGCATTAGACTTGTAGACTTCCAGGAACTGTTACTCATGGTTTTCCTTTGAGCTTCCGAGGCCTCAAAATCTAGGCAGCGCCTGCGTATTCCACGTTGTGATTGATTGCCAGGCTTGCATCCAAAAGAGGTCTGCTGTTCCACTACGCATTTTTGTTCACTGTCCAACTTCTCATTGGGATCACCAGCTGAATTTGCGTCCAGGAAAGAGTCATACATCAGTTGTGGAGTACTATCACGATCGCTTTCTCTACAAGCCTTGTCAGAGTGATTCACTATGTCTTTTAATCCTTGCTGAAGGAAAGCACCTGAGCAATTTGCAGATGATGATGCCTTCTGCCACTCTTCAATTTCACATGTTGAGCCTTTGGATAGAATGAAGGCAAAACTACCTGTTTTTTGATCCACCAAATTTTCATCATGGTTGACACCTGTATGCGTCGCGCCAAGATTTCACACAGTCACGGCTTGAAAATTTGCAAGTTGTGCCATCTCTTCACTAAACCTCGACTTCAGTCGACCCTTTGAATGCCAAACTGGCATTGATACCCATAGAAACGTTTTCACAAAGACATGACTTTGATTTCTTCTGATTCGGCAAACCAAGTTGTATAATTTTGGCATTCTGGCATTTGAATGCAAACTCTGCTTCGTTTGATTTTGCTTTGTCTCTTTGTGCTGATGATGTTCTTTTTGTTTGTGCTTTTGCAGGGATAGGAGCAGCTAAAACTGCTACCATTGAAGAGTTGTACAACTTTGAAACACTTTGACAAATTACCTATTTATTACAAACACATATTTGATGATTTCTTCTTCAAAACAGGGTTTTGAAGAAGAATCAATCTCGCATTGATAACCATCTTGAGATAGAAACTCACTGAACCTTTTTCTAGCCTGTAGGAATCATTTGACAAGTTTGAAGACCAACTATAAAACCTTGACTCTGAAATGACTCTTTTCTGGACCACAGTAACATCAATGATTGCAGCGGGCTGACAAGACGGAGTCTAACAATAGTTATGCATGAAATGTAGGTCAAACATTCCTTGGGAAGTCATTGTATGCAAATTTAGGTCATCATGGTGCTATTGGTTGTTATGATGCTAATGTGTTGGTTGAGACAGAATAGGAGATGAAGATCATTAAAGTGAAGTTGCATCATTGGACCTTGAGGCAAGAGCATATCATCATACAGGTATTGTATGTTTGGCATGCAAGTATGTAAGTTAAGGATTTTCATATGCATTAGTTTTATATACATTAGGTTTATGTACATGTTTTTGATGTTAGGGTTACATACATGATAGATGATAGTTGATTAGTATAGTCACATGCACATGTGTCGGATAGTCATGAATGATAGTAACATGTGGTTGTATGCATTGTTATTTTTGTTTTATGTTAGATAACTTGATGATCATGTTATATGTTGTTGATAAGTATGCTATAGGTTAACTTGTTGTCGTTATATGATAGTTGGCTTGATGATTAAGTCATATGTTGTTGATGAGCATGTTATATTTTAACTAATTGTTGTTATAAGTTAGTTAACTTGAAGATTACGTTTATAAAATTAATATCTTGATGTTATATGTATCATGCTAAATTAGATTGGATTATGCAGATGGTTATGGTTACGATATTCAGGTATGAGCTGGCATATTTTTGATGACTTTGAACATGTATCATTTTTCCTTTTGAGATAAACACAATGATCAGAGTGACATTTAGTATAACCTTGTTCACACATAAACTTGTCAAATTTTAGATACCACTGCCTTGGAGCCTGTTTTAAGCCATACAAGCTCTTCTTTAACCTGCACACTAATTTCTCCTTCCCTTTTACCTCATATCCTTGTGGTTGTTTGCATATATATCTCTTCCTCCAAATCCCCGTGGAGAAAGGTTGTCTTTACATCTAACTGTTCAAGATGCAAATCTTCAGCTGCTACTAGACTTAAAATAGTTTTGATTGAAGTCATTTTAACAACAAGAGAAACTATCTCATAAAAGTCTATACCCTTTTTCTGTGAAAGCCCCTTCTCACTCATGTTTCCAAGCCTATGATACCACAATGTCGTATCTTCTCATGTAGAGGTTACATCATTAACAAAATTAGAAATACCAATGCATAAATACAATGTACCAACCTTTTCTCCTTTTGTTATTACTAGGGCTCCTTTAGTGACCTTCCAGGTTTTATCTATAAAAGTTGTTACACAACCTTCACCTCCCAACTGCCCTCTTGAAATCATATTTTTCTTCAAATTTGGAACATGCATTACCTCCTTCAATAGCCATTTATTTCCATTCTATTGTTTTATGAAAACTGTACCTATTCCAATGATTTTACAGGGTTTATCATCACCCAATCGAACTTGTCCAAAATCTCCTTGAACATAATCATGAAAATATTTCCTATCAGGTGTGGCATGGAATGAGGCCCCTGAATCTACCACCTGGACATCAATAATATTTTCTAATGAAAGAATCAAAGCATCTTGCAACACATCACCTGTCACATTTGCTTCATGCTTGTTTTCTTGTTGTGTGTCTCCTTCTTTTCCCTTTCGAGACTTGTAGTCTTTATTCAGGCGTCCTTTCTTCCCGCATTTCCAGCACACTATCCCTGATATGGACTTGGATTTTCCTTTCCTTGACTTACTGCGATATCCTGCGCTCTTTCCTCTTTCCATTTTTCTTCCCCTAGTCTCTGTATTCAAAGCATTACCTGATGTCTCACCGGAGCTTTTCTGTCGCATTTCCTCTCTAAGGATTGCACCGACAACATTGTCAAACTTTAAAGTACTAGATCCAGAGACAGAGTTACTAATGACCATAACTAAACCATTCCAACTTTCTGGCAATGAGCATATAAATAACAGAGCCCTAACTTCATCATCAAAAGTTACCCCTATAGAACTTAACTGAATGGTAACTTTATTAAATTCATTTAAATGTTCAGCAATAGATCCACCTTCTAACATCTTCATGTTAAATAAACGCTTCATAAGAAATACCTTATTTGAGGCCAAGGGTTTTTCATATAGTTTGGCAAATTCCGACATTAAACCCTCCGTTGTTATTTCCTTTGAAATATTAAAGGCTACCGATGCCGCTAGGCACAACCATATTGTTCCAAGTGCCTTTCTGTCGAGAATATCCCATTTTGTGTTTGTCATACTTGTCGACTTCTTTGTCTTTCCGCTTAATGATAGGTACATATCTTTCTGATACATATAATCTTCCATCTACATCTTCCATAGCTGGTAGTTTTTGCCGTTAAATTTTTCTACCCTAAACCTACCATCTTCCACCATTTCTCCCACTCGAACCAAGAAACCTTCTCTCCTGTGAGAGTATCAGCCAAATAGATCTTTGGCTCTGATACTAGTTGTTAGAAAATTATATATTATAGAGCAATGGAAGACATAAAATATTGCATAAATATAAACATAGAAAACACATAAAACAAGAGAGACACAGATATACGTGGTTCACCCAATTTGGGCTATGTCCACAGAGAAACAACCAATCCTTCCTTTTATATTATTCAGCAAACTGAAGAGATACAACCTACAATAGATCCATTGTAATTCCCTCTCCTCTCTCGCTCAATCTCCTCTCTCTTTCTTGCTCATAATATAGATCTACATAGATGCAATACAATTCCCTCATATATAGCGAGGGGTTGTCTTCTAGGGAAAAAAACCCTAACTTAAACATAACTTCTACCGTCAGATCTCTACCTAATGAATGACCCAGATTGACTACGAAATTACAACATTTTACAAGGCAATTTTACATCTATTTTTAGCTTTGGGGGCATTGCCCCCGATCCCCCACTTGAAGCACACATATTACGGGTGGCTTTGCCGCCACATTATGAACTAGGGTCCAATGTGGCGATACCTAAGCTCCACACCCAACACATATATCTAGCCTATGCAGCGCATTTTTCTCCCTCCTCTTCAATCAATTGGGTTGACATTCCTTTTATTACGATACATGTTATGATCTTTTATCCTGTACATTTTCTACTGATGAGAGCATCATGGAGATCATGATGTCAGACGATGCACCGATGATCGTCACCATCATTCCACCTTGCCATATTCCTTCGAGAATAATCTTAGTGAACATTATCGACCCAATATCATTGAGATATTTGTGAATTTTGTATCCATCCATGATGTCGATTCTAAGAATATTTTTTTGAATATTGAAGAGTTTATTCCTCTCGATATTTCGATCAAACCTAACATTATCGAGAATCTACATATCGTAGTGTCTTGCTCTCCCGATGAGATCAAGACCTATAAAACCCTATTCCATGAATTTAGAGACATTTCGACCTGGTCTTATGAAGAGATGCCAAGTATTGATTGAAACATCATTGTGCATGAAATAAAGACATATCTTGATGCTAAACTAGTTTGGCAATGCCTTCATCTGAGCCATCCCAAGAAAGTTTCCGCTAATAAAGCCAAAGTTGAAAAACTTCTATGTGCTAGTTTCATATACCTAGTACCTCTAACTGATTGGGTATCCAATATTGTTCCTGTCATGAAGAAACGTGGAAATATTTGTGTGTGTGTCGATTACCAAGACATTAATCGTGTTTATCCAAAGGAAAATTATCCTACTCCATTTATCAACTATATTGTTGATGATTGTGCTGGTTGTGAAATATTCTCCTTCATGGACGATTTTTTGGGCTACAACCAAATCAACTTTGTCCCAACCAACCAACGTAACACAACATTCATTTGTCCCTGGGGCACATTTGCATATAAAAAACTCCCTTTCAGATTGAAAAATGTTGGGGCGACATTTAAGAGGGAAATGAACTATGCCTTCCATGACATAAAACATATTGTATAGCCATGTTTGGATGATCTACTTGATCACTCAAAACATTGGGTTGATCACCCAATGCATCTCAGAGCCATCCTTATACATTGTAGACACTATAACATTTGACTCAATCTGCACAAGTGTGTGTTTTGTGTTAGCTCCAGTCAACTTCTCGGTTTCATCGTATCAAAACATGGAATTTGTATTGATCCTTTGAAAGGCGATCCTAGATTTTCCTGCTCCTTCCTCCCTCATTTAGCTACAATTATTCCAAGGGAAGGCTAACTTTATACGAATATTCACGGGAAACTCCACATAATTGACCAAAGAATTTACTCACATGTTAAAGAAAAGGTCTCCCTTCCATTGGGATGACACTTCCCAAAAGGTATTTGATGCCTTGAAAGATGTTCTGATTCAGGCATCATTGTTGTATCCCCCATATTACTAACGCAAATATTTCTTGTACCTTGACACTGTAATTACTACCATCACTATGGTATTGGTCCAGGGGAACGATGTATGGAATGAGCATCATATTTATTACTTGAGTCAGAATCTCAATGATATCGAGATCAAGTATACTCACGTCAAAAATTTAGCTTTGGCAGTTGTCTAAGCTGTCTAAAGGTTTCACCACTATATCCTACTCCGCAAAACTATGGTTGTTTCTGATTGCAACCCCATGACATAGATTTTTTCATGCCAATTTCTAAGGGGAAAGTACTCCAAATGGATTGTTATCCTACAAGAGTTTGATTTGGAGTTCATCAAATCCAAGTAAAAGAAATCCTTAGTTTTTCTTGAGCTGATTTGTGACCTTCCCACTACTCAAACTCAAAATGCAGACAAGTCGTTGTTCCCGATCTCATCATCTGGCCCATGGTATGGAGACATTGTTATAAATCTCTAGACCCATAGTTTTTGGTTGGATACATCTCGCTCTAACGAACTACATATCCAATATCAAGCCTCACTCATGAGGAGGTTGAGAAAGTCCTGAATGAATGCCATGCTCAGTGATGTGGTGGTCATATGTCAGGTTATGCCACCACACAGAAGATCTTGCGTGCTGGTTTCTTTTGGTCTGCCATGTTTTGCGACTGCATCCTCATCGTCCAAAGGTGTCATACATGCTAGATACAGGGTCGTAAAACCCATGCTCCGCCCACTAATTTTCATCCTGTTATCGTTGTTGTTCCTTTTGAGAAATGTGGCATTGATTCCATGACATGTAACCCACACTTGGGCAGGAGGAATGGCTATATCATTGTAGCAGTGGACTACTTTACCAAGTGGATCGAGGCAATGACAACATACAATAACACCAACGAAACAATTGCCTTATTTTTCTTCAACCATGTCATTTCACAGTTTGGTGTTCCACAGGCTATAGTTATGGACCATGGAATTTTTTTTTGTAATCACATGATGTTTGAACTAACTACCAAGTTGGGCCTCTCCCATGAGAGCTCAACCCCTTATTACCCTCAGGAAAATGGGCAAGTTGAGGCATTCAATAAAGTTCTCAAAAGGATGCTTAAGCATATGATAGGGGTCCACAAATCAAATTGGAATCTAATCCTTTATGCAGCCTTGTGGGCATATTAAACCTTCATTAGGGCTACTACCAGGTTCACACCATTCCAATTGGTTTATGGTCTAGAAGAAATCCTTCCAATTGAATGTGAAATTCCATATCCCAAACTTTTTGTCAAAATCCTCCCTGCCACTTCCATGGAAGAGGAACATCTCTTACATTTAACGCACTTAGATGAATCTCTGCGTGATGCTATGATGAATAATGAATCCTATAAGAAACATATCAAGGTGCAATATGACAAGAGTGTCAAGCCTCGTGTCTTCTTGGAAGGAGACCTTGACTTGTTATATGATCAAGAGTCTAATAAATTAGGATTGGGGAAGTTTGAGCCAATGTGGCTAGGTCCATATATTTTTAAAAATGTTCTTTCTATAGGGGCATATGAACTTGTTGATTTCGATGGAGTTCCACTGGCGCAACCTATAAATCAGTTGTACCTTAAGAAATGATATGATTGATTTTTTCCTACTATTTTTGTTAATATTGTTTATATTTTGTTTACAGATGTCAGCATCCCTTGAACCATATGTTGGTTATGCTGATGGTTCTAATCGTAGTACTCAAAACATTTCTTCTGCAACATGGGCTATATATGCTCTGAATGACGAGTTAGTGAGTTTACAAGGGATTTGTATAAGTTACTCTACGAATAACATCGTTGAATATAGCGCAGTGATCAAGCTATTATCTGATGCTATTTCTCATGGTATCTGTTGTATAGTTATCAAACTCGACTCACAACTTGTAGTATTACAGTTGACTAATGCCTATTCAGTTAGAAGTCCAACTATGTTTCATATATTGTTAAAGTTTTTCCTTTTGGAAAGACATTTTAATTTCATCCAATATCAACACCTTTCTAGAAATATAAATACATTGACAGATGCATTGGCTAATCATGTTTTAGATATACATTTGCAACACATGAAAATAAAATTCAATACACATCACATACATTGAAAGCGATAATAGGACCATAAGAAACACTCAAGATAGTTTTATATATATCAAAGTTTGGTTTTACAAAAAATTGTTCCTGAGACACATATGGCCACAAGACCTATCACGTCAAAAAATATATATGCAGTCAAAATATGGTTATAAGCTTCCTAGTAGACTAATCATAGTGCTTATGATAACATGCCACTATGTGACCCATCTTGCATAGTTGCTAGATGATACAACCAGGCACGCCAATAGTATAATGTTACAGTCTCATAGGAAGTTGGTCAACCCTAGTCTGAGCTATGTCGTGGTTCAACGCCTCCTTGTGACGCTCAACCTATCCAAGGGTCTCGACCATATTGAGATCCTATAGTACCTCTCTTATGTTGCCTCAACCTGTTATTCCACTGGTGCCTGATGTGGGTCTCTTTCACGTTGGAGATAGGAGAAACACATAGGTCGAACGAGTCCAATATCTACATGTACAAATCAATAGTTTAGTCTCAGATACATTAAAAATCACAAAAAATTGTAAAACTTAAAAAAAAATGATCAAAATATTTCTTGTTTTACCTATGGCACCACATCGCTCACCATCAGGAAGCACACGCTCTAGATCTACGCACAAATCCATCCCAGAATATGGATAATCTTCAATCATAATGAGATGCATGCATAGCCATATGAAGAAGATTTGTGTGAAGCTCATCGAGGACAAACTTGGATGTCTGGACATGAGATCCACCCACCTCCTCATGTGTGGGAATCTCGGATCTGTAGGCTCGAGTGAGATATGTTGTGGCCGAAGCAATGGAATCCTCTCTAAGGAAAACTCGATCAATATCGAACAATAGCCAAAGTTCTTCAACTATCCATCCTTTTCCTTGGACAGTTGTTATTTCATGTTTACCAGTACTCCCTCACTCCATTTGAATGTTGTCGACTCTATACACTCTAGAGAGTACTACATATATGACTTATTAGCTAAATGTAGAGTAGAATTGTTGGCCAATCTAGCAATGATGAATAGGATCATTCTCAAAGACAGTTGGACCACATGTTTTATCTTGATTTTCCCATCCTTGGTTGGTTGGATCGAGGTCTACAGTTTGTACTAATTTAATCTTTGATCATCTCTCTACCCCTCCTCAAACCAAATGTGATGGGGGAACCTCTACTCGATAAAATAGTCAAGAAATATATATCTTCCACCTGTATCCCGAGCATATGTGCTCCAAGTCTGAATTCTTGTGGCTGAACATCCCATGCTCGCACAAGATACTCTAACAACTCCATCTGTTGCCTCATATGAGGAAGCTAGAAGAATTTTAGTAGCCCAGAATTCCTTAATATCTGGATAGTGGCTAGATCATTTGCTACATTCATATCTTATTTCTCATGTTCTCTTTCCTGCCATATTAAAGCCATTTTGTTCTAGTAGAAACCTGCAACATCACAAGAAGGATCATGAGGACAAATATCATGCAAAAACTAGAGAAATTTTGAAAGAAACAAACAAAAAAAAATTCAGAATTGTGGCCAGCGCACCCCCCTACGAGGAGACAGTGCATTGCAACACCCTCCTCAGTGCATTTCTTGCCTGCTTGGCACTCCTCTCAACTTGTTTAGGGTGCATTGGAACTAGGGAAAAAAATTAGAGCCTTAGGGCCCTAAAAAATTGAAAAAAATTGCATGAAATGACAAATGGAACCATGAAAGGAAAGAGGGAGGTAATAGCTCCTACCTGGAAGTGACGACACTCGAAATGGTCCATTGGATTGGTCGCAATCATCTACAGAGGATTGAGGGAAAGAAGCACTCAGAGGTCACTCACCAAGAGGTATAATGTGAGATGGTAAAAGCGAATTGATTTTTGTTTATCTATTGTCATTTTCATAATTATTCTATTACTATTTTAATGTTTTGACCTATATATGACTCGATTTTATCATGAAACAAGTATTTTTAATCTTTTGGTGGTGTTCTGAGTAGGTTGACATTTGTTTAACAGATTTTATGGTTTTTCAAATGGTGCACAAAGTGTCAATGATTGATGCACTTCAATATGCAGTGAGTCCCACCTGCTCACCGGGATGCCATGTGCCACACTGTGGGCCCCCTTTTTTCATATTTGTCAAATTTCAAACTGCAATAAGTTGGTCATACATACTCAGATTTGAGTGTCCTCTGTGCCACCAAACTCGTAACGACAAGCACTACAACTTGGTCTTGGTTTCGCTACATTTCGAAGACTTTGATTTTTTTTAGCCTTTCTAGATCCTCCTTGATCAGTAGTAGAGCCTATGGGAGATGTAATGGATGTTTCGTAAGCCTTGGTAATCCGACATAGAGGAGGCAAGCAACCTAGTTAAAAATTGAAGTCTTTGCAAAGAAGCGAAAGTTTCAAGAGAATGCGTAGGCAATATAAACGTCGAAGATACTCTGAAAATGTCAGAACTCGAGAGAAACAGAGTTAGAAGGTGCACTTGCTAAAGAGAAAAGCAAGCAGACTATGTCTTGGATGTGCCAGGTAGTTGGCAAGGGAACTGCATGCCAAAAGTCGATTAAGATTTTGTATTTGGATATTGATATGAATGGAAAATTGGACAAGAATGGGAGAGGAGCGGAGTGTTGTTGTAGCTAACTATAAAATTGCAACAATAATGAATAGGAGGTTGTGAATCGAAGCAACGTGTTAGCCATGTAAGGAGGAAAGTGTGTATAAATTTTGAGAGAAGCGAGAAAATCTCAGGTCAAGGTATGGATCGTGCAAGATATATAAGCCAAGGGACTGTTCACGTGGATGAGAAAGAATGAAGATGGAGTGGCATAGAGTGAAGGAGCCATCATGTGACATATGGACACCCTAAGGGTTTTGGTCTAAACTATGAAATCCTGATATAGGCAAGTGTATTTCCGTAGGAAGTTGTGAGATCTGATGTTCAGACATACATGGCAGGAATTGAAAGTTTTGCCAGATGTGCTATGTGACTTGAAGAACTTGAAGGAATTGAGTATAAGTGGCTGCAAAAAAATGAAATGTTTGCCGCCTTTGCCAGGTGACTTGAGTAACTTGAATAGATTAGAAATATTTGGTTGCCATGAATTGAACCGGTTGCCGACTTCTATTGGACGGTTGACTCAGTTGACTGAGTTGTTGGTACGGGGATGTCCGTTGATACGCGAACTGGATTGCCTGCAGTGGATTGCCTTTATCTTTAAAGGTAATTGGGGCACTTCTTAAAAGAAAAAACAAATCCTATTGGGAAGACCTATTGAATAAACTTGGACGCACACTTCCGGGTGAAATAAAACAAAAACTTCAAGTCAGTTATAATGCTCTGGAGGAGGAGGAAAAAGAGATATTCTTGGATATCGCCTGTTTTTTCATAGGAGAAGACATGGATAGGGTGATAAGGATAGTGGGGGAGAGTGGGTTTCAAAATATAGTGGACAGATCTCTAGTAGACGTGGATCGTGAAAAAAGGATAAAAATGCACGATCACGTCAGAGACCTGGGAAGAGAACTTGCCAAAGGTTCAGGATTGTCGGGTCGGCTGTGGTGTTGGACAGAGGAGGACAATGGTGATTTGTTGCGGAAATCACGGGTAAGTGTTAAACCATTCAATCCTCTGAATTTTCAATTGTTTTCTGTTTTCTAAATTCTTCCATCATTTTGCAAAAGGAATGGGTAATAGCTGTCATGTTTCTAAAATGGACAGAAAGGAATGGGTAATAGCTGTCATGTTTCTAAAATGGACAGATGACAGACCTGTGAGGAATTAGAATAGGAGTTGTCTATAATGGGATTTTTTGGAGATTCTGGTGACGGAATCTGGCGGAAGAAATTGAGTTTAAATCTTGATTTGTTGCAGTTAAAATGGTTTTTTAACTGCATATTTAGATTCAGCATCCTGAAAACCCCTGAAACGCTTTGATTGTGCAGAAACTAGCTATCAAACTTGGGATTCCAATAAAATCCGGCAACATACGGAGAAAGCTTTCAAAAAATCGCGTTATAGACAACTGCATGAGAATACATGGTGGCGAATACACTGAAGTAGATGACGGTATTCGTATGAGTAGTTTGCAATTTCTTCACGCCGAAGGTGATCTCATGGAACGCATTTTGATAAAGGTGTCTTCTCCAAATCTCAAATGGCTGCGCTGGACCAAAAGTTTTTTTTCTCCTTGCGAACATTATACCCTGCCTCCCTGGGTTCCTATGAAAAATTTAAGGGTTCTGCAAATTGAAGGGCACAGCTTGAAAACCTTGTGGGAAGAGGAATTGGAGGTAAATTAGGATTTTTTTGAATTAAAGTCAACACTTTTTGAATTAAAGTTTGTGTTTACTAGCTGTTGATATTGTAGCACATGGTATATGTTCTCAGGGTTTCTTTTAATGAGAAAGATGATATTTTTATATTTTTTCTGAACATTTTGCAGCCACCTTTACAGTTGAGGGAGTTGGAGATTATGACTCCCCTCTTGGACATTCCAAAGTCTATAGGGCAGCTACACCACCTAGAACGGATTGTAATTTGTTATAATACTTACAGTGAACAGGTCACTATCACAGAATTGCCAGAAGAATTCTGTTTTCTGCGGTCGTTGAAAGTACTGGTGTTGGAGGGATGGTCAAGTATGAAGTCATTGCCGAATTGCTTTGGTAATTTAACCGAACTCCAACACATCCAGTTGTCTTCTTGCACAGCTTTGGATAGCCTGCCAGAATCTTTTGGTAAATTAAGTAATCTCTAGCACATCCAGCTGTCTTCTTGCATAGCTTTGCATAGCCTGCCAGAATCTTTTGGTAATTTAACGGAACTCCAACACCTTCGCTTGTTTAATTGCTCCGCTTTGAAGAGGCTGCCAGAACCTTTTGATAAATTAAGTAATCTCCAGCACATCAACCTGTCTCACTGCTCCGCTTTGAAGAGGCTTCCAAAATCTTTTGGTAAATTAAGTAATCTCCAGCACATCGACCTGTCTTACTGCCAGGCTTTGGAGAGACTGTCAGATTCTTTCTGTGATTTAATTAAACTCCATCATCTTGATTTGCTGGGCTGCTTTGAGTTAAGGTTGCCAAGAGAAACACTAGGAGATATAAGTACGCTTAAGTACATAGATCTCAGTGCATGTAGAAAGATTGAAGTACTCCCTTCACAAGTGGCACATCAGAGGTCGCTTAAACAGTTACGTTTGAGAGGTACAAATTTAAAAGAATTTCCCAGTGCAATTGGACAGCTCAGCTGTATGGAAGTTCTGGAATTAGGAGAAGACCCTTGGCTAGACAAGCTGCCGTTTCAACTATATGACTTGAAGAAATTGAAGGAATTGAGTGTTGAAATATTATTTTCAACTGCAGGGGTTGTCCTTTGCCATACCCCTGTACTCCAGTTGAATCAATTGCCATACCTGTGCATTGAAGTTTTTGCCAGTAAACAGCCGCAGCTCCAGTCCTTTTCTAAATCAGCGATTACACAACAATTTATTACAGCATGGCGGACTCCCACGAAATGATGGTAATTAATTGCTGTGTTGGTAGGATTTCAATTTTATTATTTTTAATTCACGTATGCAGTTTTTCCTCTCACGGCACATAAAATATGTAAGTTCTATTTCTTTTCTCTCTCTCTCTCTCTGAGTCGTTCTGTAATGTAAAAAAAACACAGCAGTGTGTGTAAGTTTTTTTTTAACAGAGATAGAGTTCTCTCTGTAATGCACAGCAGTGCAGGATTTTTTTTAAGTACGCAGCAGCGTGAATATATGAAGGAAATTTACAGACAGGAGTGTAAAATGTCTGAAGGAAGAAACAGAGTGTTTGCAGCAGTGTTTTGAACAAAAACAGAGTGTTTTGTAACAGCACAGCAGTGTTTAAAGATCTGCAATTTTCTGAGATAAAGGAAGTTGTTTTATTGTATCAGTTGTTTGTCAACTGTTTTACTGAATATAAGTTAAGTTTCAGTTGCTATTTCTCCAATTTTTGTGTTGCCAAGCATTACTCTGTTTTCAGTTTTATTTTAAAAATATCAGAAATTTCCTGTAGCCGCAACACCAGAATTACGTTGTTGAAACACCAGTTTCAGCAAAGCAATACGTTGCTGAAACACCTGTTTCAGCAAAGCGACCTGTTTCAGCAGAGCGTTTTTTTTTCTGTTTTCGCTCTGTAAAACAGAGCGTTTTTCTCTGATCTTTTGTGTTTGAAATCACCCTCAAAATTCCAACATGGTATCAGAGCAGGCTTAGGCTCTTTGCAGGTGACAAAGAAGCTGAAGGGAGGAGTCTTTTGGTTGCAGCAGTCAGTTGTTTTAAGATACACAGTCAAGAAAACAAGGAATGGCCAGCACAAGCACTGGTATGGGTATGTTTAACACCCAGCTCCCACAGTTCAATGGGAAGAACTATGATTATTGGGCAATAACTATGAAAGCCCTGTTTTCTTGTCAAGATTTATGGGAATTAGTTCAAGATGGTTTTGATGAACCAGCTGATGATAATGAGTTTAATAGATTAACTCCAGCAGAAAAGGATCTGCTGAAGAGCAATAGGAAGAAGGATGCAAAAGCCCTTGTATTTTTGTATCAAGGAGTGGACCAGAGTGTGTTTCCAAGGATAGCAGCAGCTAATACATCCAAGGAAGCATGGCAAACCCTCAAGACAGCCTATCAAGGCATGGAGAAAGTGAAGACAGCAAAACTACAATTGCT
>APFE030065485.1:0-32980 GCA_000404065.3 Pinus taeda | reverse complement strand
ATAACTTTGAAACATAAAAGCAAAAAGATGAATTCCAATTGTCATACAAATCAAATAGAGAGAGAGAGCCTAACTTAGACTCTTAGTTGTCCTCTCATATGTTGATAAGACTCTAATTGAAAATTCATTCATCAAACCAATCCAATCCTCAAACATCAAACATCTAAGCAATTAAATGAAATGAGATCTAATATGAAACAACATGTTCCTTTTCTCCTTCTAGAGTGAGCTCAATTCTCCTAAGAACAAAGTGACAAGCCATTCCATATACTACATTAAGATAACTTATGTCTAAAACTACATAATGGAAAACTATTTCTAAAACTACATAATGAAAATATATGTCAAATGAAGCTTTATTCCATCATAAATTGGATACAATGCTCTAAGAGTCCTCCCTTTGGAATGGAGGAGGTACTCCTATTTATACAAGAACTATGATAACAACCTCATAAATGCAAACCCACTATTCTCTCCTTTGACCCACATATTTCTCAACCAATGGTGACACCTAACCCTATCCTCCATGATCTCCTCCATGAGGTCCATGATCTTCTCCATGAGGTTCATGATCTTCTCAAATTCGAATTTGAGCATAGAGTGCCACATAAGGATGCCTTGGAAGCTTCCTTTGTACCTACACATGTCAACAAACTCATTCTAATTGTTAGGTATAAGTATAAGCATATTATTTTCTAAGTTTTAGCCATAAATTCACTTAAAAATGTTAAGAATTTAATAAACTTTGGAAAAGCATAGTTATGACCCAAATGAGGTAAACATAATGATATGGAGGTGGAATGGAGGTGACATGAAGGTAAAATGTGAAGATATAAGTGAATAATGGAGTGAAAAGAAGGACTATTTTGAGGCCCAACAGTTGCCATAACTTTGCTTTCCAGTTTTCTTGCTAACCTGAATGCCTTCTCTAATGAATCAGGTTCCCAAAGGCGAACATCATGTTGGATATTATCCTTTAAAGTCCCTATGAACACATCAATCCTATGTCCTCTGGAATATCTTTTACCCTTATGTTTCAATTTTTGGAACTCCTCAATGTGCTCCATTATTGAACCCTTTTGTTTGAGACTTATCAATTGGCTAAAAAAAGTGTTGCTTTTTGTATCCTCATAATGTGCTATCAATTCTTCCGTAAAAATTGCCCAAGTGGTAAATCGTTTACGAGAGCAAAAGCCATTGATACCATACAAACTGGTTTGGTTCCAAATATAATGTTGTAATACGTACCTTTTGTGTGTTTTGCACATTATTGAGATCGAAAAATTGCTCCATCTGTAATATCCATGTTGCGGGATCCTTGCAATCAAATTTCCTCCTATCGATTTTTGGAATATGGTGGGTCTTCGATCCCACATTAGAGTCTATGAAATCATGATTAACATTTCTTTTGTTTGCATCGTGAGTTTCCTTTACTACCTTTTTCACCATTAGTAAGTATTTCTTGTAGAAAATTTGTCAAATCTGTCTTCAAATTTGCCATGTTTGTCTTCAAATCTGCCATGTCTCTCTTCAAATCTGTCTTCAAATCATCCATCTTAGCTTCAATGGCATTTATCTTAGATTCCACGCCATTTATCTTTTGTGCAAGTGACTCTTGTTGCACTTGGTCTTGTAATTTCGATATATCATGTAGCATTTCTTCCTCTTCTTCATGAGTCGTGCTAGAGCTTTCAGGTTGCTTACTAGGTGTTTGCATTTTCTTTCCTTGGGGCATCAGTTACCGATAATAATGCTCTACTATTCCCTTTGAATTCCTTCAAAATAAATTTTCAAACCAAGCTTAAGAAAAAATTTAAAAAAAATCTACACACTTTTTTTCACTTTGTAGGAGCTTAATATTGTCTCTGATGTATCTCTGTACTTTCGGATCATCCAGTTCTGAAATTGCGACCTACAGTAGCCCTCTGTGTCCTCTTTCCAATGCCACTAGTCTAATCCAAATTGGATTCTCCAAGGAAGAGTTATGTGAAATCTCCCACAGTGACCTGATTATATACTAGTTCAGTAGAGAGAACTTGTACGACAGGCCACGAGTCACTGTTTCAACCTTTGGCTCTGAAAAATGTATACAAGAAACTAAAGTCCATCCTCTTTCTGTACCTTCTTACGAAATTTCACTCTGATGCTCAGAGAGAAAGTTATGACGATTTTCCCCAGGTCACCTGTTTGGAATGTAATTCAGGAGTCTGTAAAAAGACCAACTTCCTCAGATCATATCTTCGCAAATATAGCGTAAAAAGCTCTGAAATTTGGATTGGAGGTTCAGCGTGACTTCTTCTCAAATGGTTTTTTTTTTAGCTTCTAAAACGTCGTAGAAAAATAGTTATAGCGAAAATGCCACGACGACCTATTTGGAGCAGCGAAACCCTAGAATCCAAATCTCTAATACCAAATGTTATGAAACCCGCTCGCAAAAAGATAGAAAAGTTAGATCAACGCCTTAGAATTCAGCCTCTTCGAGGGGGCAACCTCCTTTACATTGCATAAATGAACAATTCTTGGATGATACAAATAAAAGTACCTCCTTTCTATATATAGGAGTCTAAGGGGTCATAATATAATCACAGTCCACATAATAATAATAATGTAAGGGCACAATAATAATAATAGTGGGCTTCTATGGGGCACAATAGTAACAATATGGTCACTACATGGGTACATCAATATAACAAGGGGGTTGTACTAATAACAATAAGGGGTTACACTACTAGTATAGGGGCCTAACAGAAACATATGAAATTGACTAGAGGGTCTAGGTGGAATTGGCGGGTGGCCACCAATATCCACTTAGACCTAATTTTCACTTATGATAATAGGAAAAAACTTCTTAAGTTTGAGGGCCAAAATTTTTGAGATGATTTTGTATCAGACATTGCAAAGGAGATTGGCTTGAATCTGGCAAAGGAAGACGGGTTATTTTCTTTAGGGATAACAGTAAGAAAAGAGGAATTGATTCCTCCCCCTAATGTAAAGATTCTTGAGCGAATATTTGACCATTCTTATCAAATATTTGTGGATAGTGTCCGAAAAATGTTCAAAAAGAGAGTCGGGAAACCATCAGGCCTTGTCTCGGTGGAAGGAAAAGACTGCCTGCTTAATTTCTTCACTAGAAGGAGGCATAATGAGGGTCACATTCATTTCTTCAATTACAGATTTAGGAACATGCTCCAACATATATTCATTGTACTCATCTGGATGGTGATCTGGGGCTTGGTATAGGCTACGAAAATGGGAAACTTCTACTTCTTGAATGAGTTTGAAATCTTCAATTTTTTGTCCTTGATAGTGAATTTCAACTATATTATTCTTTTTCTCCCTGTTCTTAGCTTGATTGTGGAAGAACATTGTATTTCTATCTCGCGATTTTAACCATATATTATGAGATTTTAGTCTCCAGTGGTCTTCTTCTTTAAGGAGGAGAGTATGATATGATTGGAAGGTATTGAGTTCTTGGCACATGAGTTCCTCTATTACAAACTCAGTTTCCAATTGAGATTGAATCTAATCCACTTGATTTCCTAAAGATGTAAGCGAGGATTGGCTTGCTGCTACCCTATTCTTCAACCACTGTTTAATATCCTACTTGAAATTTTTAACTTTTATCTCCCATATAACAATTGGGTTACCATCTACCCACTGATTCCAAGAGGTAGCAACTACCTCAGGGAAATCATATATTGGAGACAAAAAGCATAAAACCTGAATGGTATAGGACCGTATTTTTTAGGCATGCTCATTCTGAGCATGATGGGTTTGTGATCTGACCCATTCCAAGGAAGAATATAGGATTGGAAGCTCAAATTTAGAGGAAGGAGGTTGTCTGAAACCCATAATATGTCCAATCGACCTGCTATATGTTTAGGTCCTGTCCTTTATTATTCCATGTGTATATCAACTTCGAGGGCTTAATATCAATTAGATTGAGGGAACTAATCAAATCATCCATATCCTCTTGATGAGGATCCCTGACCAATGACCCACCCCTTTTTTCATTTTGATGTAGGACCATATTGAAGCTCCCCACCACACACCTCCCCAATTGATATAGTTTTCACAAAAAAACTGAGTCTTTGAGGTCCATTAAGGATTTACAACAATCTTTCTTTTCACGAAAGGGAATAGGCATATACAAATTTATTATGGTGCATACCTCATTAAAGGCCAAAATGTTGAAGAAGTTACAATCCAATGTTGAGTTTTCTTGTTGTCTACGAGTTTTAGTTGGTCTGGATCCCATAGAGTATTGAGGCATCCTCATGCACCTCGAGAACTGACATCAAGGTGGTTGATTTTATTCCATATTTTATTGTGCTTTGAAACAATATCATTTTCATCTAATTTAGTCTCCTAGAAAAGGGCTACTGTGGGATTTTCTTTCAGAAGCAAGGGTTTTGCTTCCAATTTTTTTGTATTTAATCCAAAGCCCCTGCAATTCCAGGAGAGAATATTCATTATTTACATTTTAATTAAGATGCCCCATTCATGAGGCCTGTTCTTATTCCCTTTTTGCTTTCTTTGCTACCGAGATCAGCCAGCTGGTGGGGTATAGTATTTTGAAAGCCCAACCCCTTATCTTTCTCTATTTGGGTTGTGCGGATTTCCCTATTGGTTTTCCTTCATGTTAATCGAGTTCTTCTTTCCATATCTTTGACTTTCTGAGCTTATAATTTTTCATCTGCTGAACTTGCTAATCTAGATGGGCCTATGGCTTCTTTTGGTGATAGATAATTCTCCTCTTCGTCCTCTGACAAGTTTACAAAAACATTGTGAGATAAGTTAGAGTTTTTCTCCTCTCCTTCCATGGATTTCTTTTGGCTAGGGGGAGGATTATTCTGTGGATTTGGCTCTGAAGATTGAGGGTTGCCCCTTCCTCCTCTTTCAGATCTACAAGTGCTTCATATTTATTCTGATTTATGGAGCATCCACTTGAATGACCGTTGCCTTCGTTATTATTATTGGGCCTGTTAGGGTTTGTAGAGTCTTGAGGATGTTGGGAATTCTTCCCCTGTTGAGGGGGGTGCTTCCTATTAGGGCCTATTATTCTTTTGGTTTATTGTCATTGCTCCCCTTACTCTCCATGATTCTCTTGGTTGGCTGCGATTTTCGAGCAATTCCTGGTGAAGTCGCCATATTCATGGAATGACCGACAGTTGAATGGAAATTGGTAGTAATCAACTTCCTGTATGTATGTCTAGTCATTCATACACAAGTTTATCGTGGTTGGAAGACCTTTTTCCAGATCCACTTCAACACAAATTCTTGCATAGGCAAATAACCCTTCCTTGGGTTCAACACAATCAATATATTTTCCAAGAGAGTTCTTGATGAGCTTGAATGTAAGATCATTCCAATAATGAAAAGGAAAGTAGGGAAGTTTAAACCATATTGGAATTGCCATGGGAATATCATAGTCTGGGTTGAAGTTAGGGTTCCATCGATCCAATTACAACCCCTGAGGCCCCATGAAATGTGGCCCGCTTTTGAAAATCAGATCTATATCTTCTTTGTGCTCAAAGAAAAAGGTGAAGAAGCCCTTTCCAACAAAGGAAGAGACTACTTCCCCTTTCATTTTTGTTTCCAATTGTGCTTGTTCTATGTTCTAATTGATCTCAGAGAGGGCCACATACTAGTAAATTAACTTATCAGCCCTCGATCTGCTACTTGAAGGGCACTTGACCATGCTTGAGGAGTAGAAATAATGACTTTTAGGATATCATCTAGTTTCTTAAAAAACTTGGAGGAGGAGGCTTTCTATAAGTTGGGGTGATTGGCAACTAAATTATTAAAGGTCGAAACCTCCTGCGCTAGTTGGGAGTCCTAGTTTGAACTAGCTATTATGGGTCTCCTGACCAAGATTGAAAACTCGAGTGACCAAAACACGACAAATATTACCTCGGGACGTGAAAGATTCTGCGAAGTAAGAACACAATCACATTGGTTACAAAGTCATCTCGAAGATAGGTCCAAGCCACCAGACCATAATCTTGATCTTCACACACGCAAGAATAGACTCGCGAAACCTAAGGTTTCTGCAAGGGTTGAACAAACCGTCGAGCTTTACACCTTATGCTTTTTCCAACTAAATTATTATAATTTAAATAATTTATAATATTATTGTCAAACTAAATAATTACAATTATATTATAATATTATTAATTCCATTATAATATTATATTAATATTTTCATTTTTATATTAATTTATCTTTTTATTAATTTATTTTATTTTATTTTTCTATTTATTATATTTCTTAAAATAATTTTCTCCTTAATATAATTAATCAACATAAATCCATCTTAACTTTGGACCTAGCAAGAGTAAAAATGGATCAATAATCTTTTCACTTTAAAAGAGGTTTGCATCTCAACAAAGTTGATCCTCTCCGCGTTTGGTAGATCCCAATTTATAACGGATCTAGGTCGGTTTAATTATAATTATAATTATTTATAAATTTAAGTATAAATATTATTTTATTTTATTTTCACTGAGTCCAATGTTTAAACAAGGCATTACAAACATCTTTATAATGTCTAGTTTGACATTTGGACACAGTCAAATATAAAACAAAATAATATTAAATTTGAATTTATAATTAATTATAATTAATAATTAAACCAACCTAGATCGTTTTAACTTTGGATCTACCAAGCGCAGAGAGGGATCAAACTCTCTTGAGATGCAAACCTCTTTTAAAGTGAAACTATATCAATCCCTTTTGACTCTTGATGGTCAGAGTTAAGTTAAGATGGATCTAGGCTCATTAATTATATTAAGGAGGAAAAACATTTTACAAAATATAATAAATAGAAAAAATGAAAAAAGATAAATTAATATAAAAGATAAAACTTAATATCATTTATAATGAAATTATATATTTATAATATAATTGTAATTATTTAGTTTAACAGTAATATTATAAATTATTTAAATTATAATAATTTAGTTGGAAAAAGCATAAGGTGTAGAGCTTGACGGTTTGTTCAACCCTTGCAAAAACCCTACGTTTCACGGGTTTGTTCTTCGATGTGTGAAGATTAAGATTGTGGTTGGCTGGCTTGGAATTATCTTCGAGATGACTTTGTAACCAGTGTGATTGGGTTCCTCCTTCGCAGAGTCTTTCACGTCCTGAGGTAGATTTATTGTGTTTTGGTCACTCGTGTTTTCAATCTTGGTGAGGCGGCCCATAATATCTAGTCCGAACCAAGACTCCCAATTAGCGTAGGAGGTTTCAACCTTCAATAACTTAGTTGCCAATGACCCCAAATTCCAGAAAGCCTCCTCCTCCAAGTTTGTTAAGAAACTAGATGATATCCCTAAAGTCGTTATTTCTACTCCTCAAACAAGGTCAAGTGCCCTTCAACTGGTAGATCGAGGGTTGATAGGTTAATTTACTAGTTTGTGGCCCTCTCCAAGATCAGTCAAAACATGGATCAAACACAATTGGAAACCAAAATGAAAGGTGAAGTAGTTTCTTCCTTTGTCAAAAAGGGCTTCTTCACCTTCTTCTTTAAGCAAAAAGAAGATACATATCTAATTTTCAGAAGTGGGCCATATTTCATGGGACCTCAGGGGTTGTAATTGGATAGATGGAACCCTAACTTCAACCCATACTATGATATTCCCATGGAAATTCCAGTATAGGTTAAACTTCCCTACTTACCTTTTCACTACTGGAATGATGCTACATTCAGGCTCATCGAGAACTCTCTTGGAAAATATATTGACCGTGTTCAGCCCAAGGAAGGGCTATTTGCCTATGCAAGGATTTATGTTGAAGTGGATCTGGAAAAAGGTCTTCCAACCACAATAAACTTGTGTATGAATGACTAGACACACATACAGGAAGTTGATTACTAACAATTTCAATTCAAGTGTCGATCATTCCATGAATATGGTCACTTTACCAGGAATTGCTCCAAAATCACAGCCAACCAAGAGAATCATGGAGAGCAGGGGGAGAAATGACAACAAACCAAAAGAAGAATAGGCCCTAATAGGAAGCAACCCCCTCAACAAGGGAAGAATGCCCAACATCCCAAAGACTCTTCAAACCCTAACATGCCCAATAATAATAAGGAAGGCACTGAGCATTCAGATGCAAGATCTTAAATCAGAGTAAATATGCACTTGCAGGTCTGAAAGAGGAGAAAGGAGCATCTTGCAATCTTCAAAGCCAAATCCCCCGAACGATCCTTCCCCTAGCCCAGAGAAAGCCATGGAAGGAGAGAAGCAAAACTCTAACTTATCTCATAATGATTTTGTAGACCTGTCAGAGGACAAAGAGGAGAATTACCTATCACAAAAGGAAGCCACAGGCCCATCTAGATTAGCGAGTTCAGCAAATGAAAAATCAGAAGGTGAGAAATCCAAAGATATGGAAAGAAAAACTCAACGAACATGAAAGAAAACCAATAGGGAAATCCGCACAACCCAAATAGAGAAAGATAAGGAGTTGGGCTTTCAAAATACTATACCCAGCCAACTAGTTGATCTCGATAGCAAAGAAGGGGAAATAAGAATAAGAATAGGCTCCATGAAGGGGTAATCTTATTTAAAATGTAAAAAATGAATATTCTCTCATGGAATTGCGGGGCTTGGGATCAAATAAATAAAAAATGGAAGCAAAATCCTTGCTTTTGAAAGAAAATCCCACAGTAGCCCTTTTCTAGGAGACTAAATTAGATGAAAATGATTTCGTTTCAAAGCACAATAAAATATGGAATAAAATCAACCACCTAGAGGTCAATTCTCGAGGTGCATCAGGAACATTGGATTGGAACTTCTTTCAACATTTTGGCCTTTAATGAGGTATGCACCATAATAAATTTGTATATGTCTATTCCCTTTTGTGAAAAGAAAGATTGTTGTAAATCCTTAATGGACCTCAAAGACTCAGTTTTTTGTGAAAACTATATCATTTGGGGGGGGAGCTTTAATACGATCCTACATCAAAATGAGAAAAGGGGTGGGTCATTGGTCAGGGATCCTCATCAAGAGGCTATGGATGATTTGATTAGTTCCCTCAATCTAATTGATATCAAGCCCTCGAAGTTTATATACACATGGAATAATAAAAGGACAAGACCTAGACATATAGGTCGATTGGACATATTCCAAGTTTCAGACAACCTCCTTCCTCTAAATCTGAGGCTCCAATCCTCTATTCTTCCTTGGAATGGATCAGATCACAAACCCATCATGCTCATAATGAGCATGCCTCAAAACTACGGTCCTATACCAGTCAGATTTTATGCTCTTTGGCTCTAATATCCAATTTCCCTAAGGTAGTTGTTACCTCTTGGAATCAATGGGTAGATGCTAGCCCATTTGGGGGGGAGGAGCTTCAATACGGTCCGACATCAAAATGAAAAAAGGGGTGGGTCATTGGTCAGGGATCCTTGTCAAGAGGATATGGATGATTTGATTAGTTCCCTCAATCTAATTGATATTAAGCCCTTGAAGTTGATATACACATGGAATAATAAAAGGACAGGACCCAGACATATAGCAGGTCAATTGGACATATTCCAGATTTCAGACAACCTCCTTCCTCTAAATCTCAGGCTCCAAACCTCTATTCTTCCTTGGAATGGGTCAGATCACAAACCCATCATGCTCAAAATACCATGCCTCAAAACTACGGTCTTATACCGGTCAGATTTTATGCTCTTTGGCTTCAATATCTGATTACCTGAGGTAGTTGTTACCTCTTGGAATCAATGGGTAGATGCTAGCCCAATTGGTATATGGGAGATAAAAGTTAAAAGGCTCAAGTAGGATATCAAACAGTGGTTGAATAATATGGAGAAAACAAGCCAATCCTCTCTTATATATTTAGAAAATCAAGTTGATTAGATGCAATCCTAATTTGAAACTAAATTTGTAATAGAGGAACTTGTGTGTCAGGAATTTAATACCTTCCAATCATATCATACTCTCCTCCGTCAAGAAGAAGACCATTGGAGACTAAAATCTCGGAGTATATGGTTAAAATTGGGAGATAGAAATACAAAGTTATTCCACTATCAAGCTAGGAATAGGGAGCGAAAGAATAATATAGCTGAAATTTATTATCAAGGACAAAAAATTGAAGATTTCAAACTCATTCAAGAAGTAATAATTGCCCATTTTAGTAGCCTATACCAAGCCTTATATCACCATCCAGATGAGGAGAATCAGTATATGTTGAAGCATGTTCCTGAATCTGTAACTGAAGAAATGAATGCAACCCTCATTATGCCTCCTTCTAGTGAAGAAATTAAGTAGGTAGTCTTTTCCTTCCACCTGGACAAGACCCCTGGGCCTGATGGTTTCACGAGTCTCCTTTTTCAACATTTTTGGGACACTACCCACAAATATTTGATAAGAATAATTGGATATTCAATTAAATTCTTGTTGTGGCATGGTGGTAGGACAAAAGTATCCCTATCTTGAGGAACGAAGAATTTCACGTGAATCTCCCAAGTCTTTGATAACGTAAAATAACAGATTTACATGAAGGGTCTGACCATCTGGGACCCCCAAACAAAGTCTAGGGTGGTAGTTTCCACATAGGCTAGGCAAGGATGTGTACACACCACGTGGATTGTGGCATGGACATACAATAACATGGCACCTACGTGGTGTGACACCTGGCAGGAAAAATTGAACCTATTAGATGACCAAAAAGTCAATTTATGGATGACACATGTCAAGGTTAGAGGATTCCATGTGGCAGGGTTGACATCAACATGATGTTAATAAGATAATGGGAAGATAGATGACGTGGATGTTAAAAAACTTCACAGGTCATGCCACATCAAAGAGAACATGAGGCACAACGTAAAATTTGGTGTCAATGATTAGAGAAACATTTGTTGAACCTTTTGTCTAGCACCAAATTTATTTTGGTGCTTTTGAGGTCAGGGTGTGGTTGACAGAGAGCACGACACAAAAATTATCTTCTAGTTAGCGTGTGACACTTTCCAGATTATAGACTTGCCCGCTAATTAACTGTTTAGCAGGCAGGGGGGCAATCAATATAAACCAACCATCTACTAAGGAAGCCATGTGGAGCAATTTTGAATAGGGGGAAGTGTGCCGAGTTTAATTGTAGAAGCGAGAAAAACACGAACCCCCCCTTGTTGACTGTTAGAGGGGCAAGGGAGCCCCACAATTTATATAGTTCATTGATCTATTTGGGCCAATCATGCAAGGGTTTTAAAGTGTGAAGGGTTTAACCATTAGCGTTGGGTGCACTGTTGTAACAACCACGGTGATGGGACACGTATTCCAAGCTAAATGGTGGGAAAAACATCCTAGTGGGGTGTTCATTAGGTTTATTATGGCTAAGGAAATTGGCAAAGGCTTTGGAAAGGCAAGAGGCATTATTTGGCATTTATTTATGAAAATAAAGGAAATCAGGAGAAAAGGAAGGTGAAAGGTCATAGGTTGCATGTGAGGAGGAAATTGAAGGAAAATAATGGAAAATGAAGAAAATAGAGGCCTCATTGGTAAAAAAAGGTTCTGAGGATCAATTGGCAAGTTTTTTTGACAAGTTTTGGTGAAGTTGTCTTCTATTCTCTCTCTCATACTCTTGCATATTTAGAGTTTTATTGGAGCACTCTTGGAGATTGTGGCATACCCAGATTTTTGGAGAAAGAAGGCAAAGAAAGAGCAGGAAAGCACAATAATACATCGGGATTACTAGCTACTGTAGGTTTTTCTTGCAGGTACCGAGTTGCATGTATGTTTTCCTCAATCTTTTTGGCATGCATGGAACATGCATGTGGTTTCTTAGTTATGATCTGTCATTGGCATGGAGGATTTCCTGGATTGATAATGGATTTGCTTGGCCTTGCCATTTCTTGGATAGCCATGGTGTTGTGTGTTCATTTTCTTTGTTTTTTGGTTGGTTCTCATGTTTCCTTGGCTTGGGTTGAGTTACTTGTCCCTGGAGCCTTGGTTGGACAAATGCTCTAGATCCCTGTAACAATTTAGGTTGAGTTATTAGTCTTGGAGCCTTGGTCACACAAATGCTTTGGAGCCCTTGGTTGGTTGAGTTACTAGTCTTGGAGCCTTGGTTCGACAAATGCTCTGGAGTCCTTGGTGGGTTGAGTTACTAGCCCTGGAGCCTTGATTGGACAAACACTTTGGAGCCCGGTAGCAGGTGTGGTTTGACTTACTAGTCCTGGTGCCTTGGTTAGAACAAATGCTCTGGAGCCCTAGAAGGCTTGGGTAGAGACCAATATGGTGATGGTTTTGTGATGTATGGCCGTGACGTGGAATAATTGTTTGATGGGTTGAGGTGGATGGCCTCTAGAAGCCCTGGATGGTTTTAGATTGATGTGTTCTATGCGATCCCATATTAATGCATGGAATATGGCACGGGGGTGAATGGATGAAGAGAGATTTGGCTCAACCATTCTACGGTCGGTGGAACTTGGAAGTCCCATCTGGAGTTTGGATTTTGCATCATCAATATGAGGTTATTTCTCCTTGTATTTCTATGAGTACTATACTAGTTTATATGTGGATTATATGGTTGTGATTTCCTTGGTATTTTTGTTACTATTATGTTGGTTATGTATATGTTTTATAACAGTAGCTATGTATGTCTCATCATGTTTTTACTTGTAAATGGATGAAAATGTATATATGACCTAATGGATGAAACTGCAGCTAATATGTTGAGGCATCAATGCTTCTTAGTGATTCTCAGATAAGTATGAGATACCTATGCTTAGATATGTTATTTACACCTGTAGATTACAATTTTGTGATATGTTTGATGAAATGTCTACCATGGCTAGTAGGGGTCTAGTCAAGGGCTTGTTCAAGTATTTGCATTTGCCTCATTATTTCCTTGTTACCTTTCTATTCTGAAGGTGTCATTCAATTCTCGGCAATAACTTGGGCTCTGGGCCTCAAAAAGTTGCTGAAATCCTGAGGACAATGGCACAACGTGAGCAAAATAGTCCCTCGACGTTGGCATGCCTTGTCATGAGAGCGTTTGAGCCTCCTAAACACTGTCAAGGCCATAACATGGGAGTGTTTGGAGGTTAAGTGGTCTAAAATCTCAATGGGACCTAGGAGCTGGTTACCTGAGATGTTGGGATGCTCCTTGACGTCTTGCTATAGTTGTGGAAGGTTTGTATGGTGTATTTCCTACGGTTCCACTTCCTTAATGTGACTTAGGAGGTCAAATCATATCATAGTAACTTCGTGTCACATGTTTACCTCAGTTGGATGGTTACTTGGGTAGATGTGGGAGGAGGGCATTACAAAGTGGTATCAGAGCATGGTTCACCCCTCAGACTAAATGGGCAGTGTGTTGGTCATGCATTCATGTCAGTTGCATATGTGTTGCTTATACTTGTAGTCCACGTGCTTGTTGCATTTTCATGGTGTTGATCATGGTTGTAGTGATGTCACCATGTGAAGGTTGATGGTGTTGTTGTGGGATGTGTCTTCATGAGTGCATGGTTGTATATGCATTTGTTATGCATGTTGGTGTCTATATGTTGTTATGCATGCATTGTCATGATTATGGTTATGCATGTGTGGTAGGTGGGACATGCATTGTGAGGTTATTGTATGCAATTAGGTCATCATGATGATAATTGTATGTTATGATGCTAATGTGTTGGTTGAGATAAAGTAGGAGATGCAGATCATCAAGGTGAGGTTGCAGCATTGGACCTCGGGGCAAAAGCATGTCATCATATAGGTATTGTATGTTTGGCATGTAGGTATGTTAGTTAATGTATTGTCATATGCATTAGGTTTATGTACATGTCTATTGGTGTTATGGTTACATACATGATAGATGTTAGTTGATCAGTGTAGTCATATGCACATGTGTCAGATAGTTATGAATGATAGTAACTTGTGGTTGTATGCATTGCTATTGTTGTTTTATGTTAGATAACTTGAGGATTATGTTATATGTTGTTGATGTGCATGATATATAACTTGTTATTGTTATATGCTAGTAACTTGATGATTAGGTTATTACATTAATACCTTGATGTTATATGTATCCTACTAATTTGGATTGGTCTATGCAGAGGGTTAGGGTTATGACATTCTGGTACGAGTCGACTTATTTGTGACGTTGTGTTGTACTAATCGTACATATGTGGTTGTTATGCATGAACGGCAAATGTTTATGAGCTGATGATGTGAACATGTTAGTTAATTACTGTGATGGATATCATGATCTTATTTGTGTTTAAGCTGTTGTGTTGTGAACTTATATCGTGCTAACTAGATTGATTGTGCAAACAAGATAGCCTCCCCCAAGACACATTAAGGTATGAGTTTTCTTATGTTGTATACTTGGTGCTTCGTTGTTTGATTATGTCGTCTATTTGGTGTCTAAGTGTTTGGTGTCTATTATGTCATCTAGTTGATTTATTTAACGTGGTATGTTTGCAAGTTGGTTGAATGTTTGATGAATTACATAATGCAAGTATGTGTTTAAATGATCTTGTTTTAAGATGATTGTACTAACACATATGTGTTGAGACAACTGATATGTACTTGAGTGTAAGTAGGTGATAATTGTAGCATTATGCATTATGACTGATGAATGTGAGTTGATTGTTGAGTATGACATGGTTGCTAGTCTTGGTGAATGTTGATTTCAAATTGATAGATATGATTGTCTTGATATTTGGAACATGTGGTTGACATGTGTGAACAGTTGCAGGAAACATGCTTGGTATTAGCATGACGAGGTAATAGTTGATGTTTTTATGTAACTAACAATTTCATGATGTGATAACACATAATAAGACTCAATCACGACAAGGTAAACAAGTAAAAGAAATGAATTGGGCAAGAATTCCTTTGGCTATGTTTGGAAACCATAATTCCAAATGAATGAGCACTTTGCATACACGAAGCCTTCTTAACCTTATTTTTTCTTGATATGTGTTATATGCATGGTCATGTATTTGATAGGCATAACAATTGGTGTCTAGTTATAGCTAAATCTGTCAAGGGATTTGGAGTCCCTTTAGACATGGCATGGATGTGTTCGGTTACAAGGCAACTTGCTTGTCACAACAAGATAAGTTAATTGGTGTACTGTTATATTTATTTATACATTGACAATTACGTGTTTATGGTAATGTGATGCAGGGAGTTGCATGTCAAGAGTGGTTGCCATGAAATCTTGAAGAAGGCTAAGCCTAGGCTTTCCCTTGGAGGCTTTGGGAGCCATGGGGATTGAGTCATGGTGTTTGTTGCTAGTCTTGTGCTTTTGGTCTTTTTTTATTCTTGTGCTTGATTGCGGTTTTGTTTGCGTCTTGTACATGGCCATGCCACTTTGTTTATGGTGTCATATTGTTGTTGGTTTTCCTTGGTTTTCTTCATTCTCACTACTCGGTCTTGCCTTTTATGTTTTGATTCTTGGGAATTGGTTGGGAAAGAGGAAAGTTAATGGAGCCCGGGGAGAGTTGAATGAAACCTAGCAGGTAATCAAAGACATGGATGAAGTTTGGTACGTGAGTAAGGGAAGTTTAAGGTATGAATATGACAATCAGTTGGAGTGGTTTGGTCCATTCGTGTAAATGGACAGTGGTAGTACAGTCATGAGAAAGGTAACATGAAAGTTAAAGTGAATGGATGTGAGGCATCTGATTCATTGGTTACAATGGGAATGATTGTTCTCAATGTTGTGCACGATGTGCATGGATAAAGGGAGTTATCTTAATCTTGACCTTGTGCCATCTGGTAATTATGTTGCAATCATGATTATGTTGATGTCTATATATGTATACATGTATGTGTCTCATGTCTAATAGGGTCATCATGGATCATGATCGTTTTATGCTAATGTTTATATATACATATGTATGTATGTATGTCATTGTCTTACTAGATCATTATTGTTTATGTTGATGTTTATATGTATATATGTGTATGTATGCATATCATTGTCTGACAAGATCATTGTTGTTTTATGCTAATGTTTATGTATATGTATCTATGTTTTTATGTCACTATCTGATAGGGTTGCCAGGGATCATTTTGTGGAGGAATGATTGCTTATGCAGGTGAATGGCACGACGAAGTTCCTAGTCTTATGGGAATCAAATAGGAAGAGTAGTAATGATGAATATATGAGGTCAATATCACGTGGATATGAATTGATATTGTGTGCTTGTATTATGCCTATGTTTATGTTATGATAGGTAACACTGAAGGATACATAAGCAGAATGAAAATAATGTGCTTTGAGACATGCTAGGATAAGCATGGATGACAAAGAGACACTGGAAGCAAGGTTGCTTGGTAGAGACCGTGTGGTTTTGGATGTGTGTACTATTGTTGTGCATATGTTGTATATGTTATACATGTTGCATCTGTGATGTTGTGCATATGTTGTGTTGTGCATATATAGTGTGTGTACATGTTGTTTGTGCAATGTTATGTACAAGGCGGTACATATAGTGTTGTGCGAATGTTGTATATACAATGCTGGGTATAAATGGTGCTATGTACATGTTGTATATGCGGTGTTGTGTACATATTGTACTGTGTGCATGACGGATATGTGGTGTTGTGCGCATACGGTGTTGTGAAAATGTTGGATATGCAGTGTTGTGTACATAAGGTGTTATATACATGTTGTATATGCAATGCTATGTACACATGGTATTGTGTGCATGTTGTACATATGATGTTATGTGCATGATTGTAAAAGTGGTGTTGTGAGCATGTGGTGTTGTGTACATGTGGTTTTGTGTACATGTCGTGCATGTGATGCTGTGTACATGTGGTGTCGTGTACATGTCATGCATGTGGTACTGTGTACGTGTGGTATCATGTACACATTTCACAGATGGTATGACATACATGTGGTGTTGTGTACAGGTTGTGCAGGTGTGTTATGTACATGTGATGTTGTGCACACATTGTGCAGATGGTGCTTTGTATAGGTGGTACTATGTACATGTTGTACATATGGTATTGGTGTACATGTGGTATTGTGTGTGTGTCGTACATGTTGTGTTACAAGTGTGCGGTACTATGTATGTGCATTGTGTAGTCATGGTATCGTGACATGTGTATTCGTTATGTTGTACTTTGTGTACATATAAGTATTGTGTGGTGTTGTACATCAGGTATAGATGTATTGTGTTGTGTTGTGTTGTACGCTAGGTGTAGGTACATATATTATGTGGCGTTGTACATCGGGCATAGATGGATGTATTGTGTTGTACATCAGGTGTAGGTGTACGTATGTGTTGTGTTGTACACTGGCTATAGGTGTATGTGTTATGTGTGAGGTGTAGATGCATGTATTGCATGTTGTTGTATGTCTTGTGTAGTTGTATGTGTGTGATGCACACTATGTGGATGTGAACATGGTTGAGGAAAAGGCACTAGGTGTTTGTCAGGTGTGGTAGCTGGTCCTATGTGTGTATATAATAAGGACAAAGGTAGAAGCTAAGGATCGACTAAATGATAAGTATCAATATTTTATTTCAGTTAAATTATGGACATTATTTATGATTCTGGTCTATGATGATTACATGTGATCTATGATTCTGGTTTATGATGGTTACATGTGTTATGATTTTGATCTATGATAGTTGTATTTTGAGCTAACCTGATGTGATATGTTTATACATGATGATTTGGTCAAATATGTTAGTTTGACTTGTTGTGACAAGAAACAAACATGATTGCAAGTGTACTTTATTGACGAACTACTAATGAGGTACGATGTGAATTTATCTCAATTTATTTTAAATCTAATGGAAGTTATGTGCTTGGCACAAGAAGCATGGAAATGCTTGGTCGGGTGGCTGAAATTGACTATAAGAATTAGCAACAACATTGAAAGGAATTGGAACAAGCAACAGTATGTTGGTCAAGCATTTAGGAGCAGGGCCATTGTGGGACACTGGTACTCAATAGTGTCCATTGATTGCCATGAACATGCTATGATAACTATGATCATTCTAAGGTAGGGATATGCTTTGGTTTTTGGACCTTCTGATGTGAGGAAAGATTGCCGAGGGATGGATTGCCTGGGATGGGGGTGCAAGTGGAACTTGGAAGGTGTGTGACTACATGGAAGGGGGTGATCAGATTTCCCTAGGGACTGTGTAGTAGAGAAGGGAAGGACGGGGGTGGATTTGTTTTGGTCATTAACATTTTTCAGATGGAATCAAATGCACATTGGGAGTGTGCCCTGGAACAATGAGCCAATAGCTATTCATTGAGAGGATAAGTGACGCTTGATTGCAGCGCTGGACATTTGATGCAGTTTTGACTTTGGCAGTGGATTATGTACTTCCTAGGAAGAAGGTGAATCTTGGTATTACTTTGAGGGTGGAGGTGTGAGCCTTTATATTTCTTGTTGTAGATGAAGGCATCATATCCTTTTATTTGTTGGGTGAAGCAAATGTGTATGTATGTATATGTGGTTATTATTGTAAATACCATAAATAGATGTGTTATAAAGCTCCAGTAAACTGTATATTTGTCATGTTTTAGCAAATAGTCATTGTAAATACTACAACGATCTATGTTATAAAGCTCCATGGGAAATATGTTTCATTTTCAGTAGTATTGTTGGTTATAGGTGTCCTTAAACACCAAGGACGATGTTCCCCCAAGGGGGAGGGTTATGTAATAACCCTATTTAAAAATTTATGTAACAATATATAAGGCCACAGTGATGGGACAAGTATTCCAAGCTAATTGGTGGGCAAAACATCCTAGTGGGGTGTTGTTAGGTCCCTATAATACTATTGATTCCCCCATTACTATTGCCATTGTAACCCTTATTGTTATTATTATGCCCCTATTGTCCCCATATTGTTATTATTGTGCCCCATAGAAGCCCGCTATTGTTATTGTTGTGCCCTTATATTATTATTGTTATGTCAACTTTGATTCTATTATGACCCCTTAGACTCCTATATATAAAAAGGAGGTTTTATCATTTGTATCATCCAAGAATTCTTCATTTGTGTAATGCAAAGGAGGTTTCCCCCTAAAAGAGGTTGATTTTGAAGTCGTTGATCTATCTTTTCTTCTATTTTGTGAGTTGGTTACATAACATTTGGTATCCGAGGCTTTGGATTCTAAGGTTTCACTGCTCCAAACATGCCATCATTGAATTTCACTATATATATATTTATATATATTATATATATATATATATATATATATATATATTATATATATATTTCTAAGAGTTTCAAAAGATATAAATTAAAACCCATTTGATATGAAATCTTGATGAACCTAGGGTCTGAATTTTATATATTTTCTCGCTATATTTTCGAAGATAGTATCCAAGGAAGTTAGGGTTTTTGCAGGCTCCTGAATTATATCTCAAACAGGTGACCTGGGGAAAATCGTCATAACTTTCTCTCTGAACATCATATTGAAATTCCGTAAGAAGTTACAGAAAGAGGACGGCCTGTAGTTTTTTTTGTATTGGTTTCAGGTCCTAAGGTCGAAACAATGACCTGTGGGACTTCATACAAGTTCGATCTAACGAACAGTCTATAATTGGGTCATCGTGGGAGATTTGGCATAACTCTTCCTTGGAGAATCAAATCTTGATCAAACTTGTGGGGTTGAAAAGCAGACAGAAAGGGCTACTGCAAGATGCAATTTTAGACCTTGGAGATCCGAAATTATAGAGATATAATAGATTCAATATCGAGATCCTACAAAGTGAAAAAAATGTGTAGTTTTTTAAAACTTCGCATAAATTTGGTTTAAAAAAATAGTTTGAAGGAATTAAAAGGTCACATTGAAGCATAATTACCATTAATTGATGCCTCGAAGAAAGAAAATGGAAACACCTGGTAAGCAATTTGAAATCTCTAGCATGACCGATGAAGAAGAGGAAGAAATGCAACATGATATATCAAAATTACGAGACCAAGTGCAACAAAATTCACCCTCACAAAAAGTAACAAAAGCTAAGATGGATTGTTTAAAGAAAGGCGTGGAAGTTAAGATGGATGGTTTAAAGAAACTCATGGAAGCTAAGATGGATGGTGTAAATAAAGACGTGGAAGCTAAGATGAATGACGTGGAAGCTATGGTAAAGAAGAAAAACTTAAAGGAAACATGGAAGATTTGAAGACAAATTTGACAAAGTTTCTACAAGAAATGCTTACTAATGGCGAAAGGATAGTAAAAGAAACTCATGATGAGGACAAAATAAATGTTAATCATGATTTCAGAGACTCTAAAGTTGGATTGAAGACCCACCATGTTCTAGAGATCGATATGAGGAAGTTTGATGGAAAGGATCCTGTAACATGGATACTACAGATGGAGCAATATTTCGATATCCATAATGTGCAAAACACACAAAAGGTACGCATTGAAAATTTATATTCGAAACCAATTCAATTTGTATGGTATCGATGGTTTTTCTCTCGTAAACAAATTGTCACTTGGGCAATTTTTACGGAAGAAATGATAGCACATTATCAAGATATAAAAAGCAACACCTTTTTTAGCCAATTGTAAATCTCAAACAAAAGGGTTCAATCGTGGAGCACAATGAGGACTTCCAAAAATTGAATAAAAGTGTAAAAGATTTTCCAGAGGAGCATAGGATTGATGTGTTCATAGGGACTTTAAAGGATAACATCCAACATGAGGTTCGCCTTTGGGAACCTGATTCATTAGAGAGGGCATTCAGGTTGGCAAGAAAAATGGAAACCAAAATTATGGCAACAAGGAAGCCTACCACTCACAACTATAAATATGGAAGTGTTGTTACCCCTAGCCTTCCACAACCTACAAGGTTGACAACAAAACAATTGGAAGAAAAAGGAGCAAAAGGGATTTATTACAGTCGTGATAGCAAATACACTAAAGGTCATAAGTGTACTGAGAAGAAATTATTTTACATAGATTGTGAAGAGGAGGAAGAAAAGGAACAAGAAACATCAAAAGAAGAGGATATACATGAGGAACAAAACCTAGAGAAAGAAGAAATGAATCTGACCATATCTTGTAATGCATTGGTTGGAATTACCACTCAAACTATCAAGATAGAAAGACATATCAAGAAGAAAAAGGTAATAGTGTTGATTGATTCGGGCAACACCCATAATTTTCTTCATTGTAACATAGCCAAGGAATTGAATTGCTTCCTATATCTAGCACCAGAGTGTCAAGTGATGGTTGCAAATGGAGGAACCATAAATTGCTCTGGAAAGTGCCATAATATCATGCTATCCATGGGAGAATATGTATTGAATAGCCCAATGCTTTCCATTCAAATGGGCGGTGCTGATGTTGTACTAGGAGTCCAATGGATACAATCCTTGGGTACAATAACTTTTAATTTTCAAGAACTTTTCATGAATTTTTATTTTTATTTTACTTTTATTTATTGTTTTTCGGAAGGAAAGGAAGTTGAATTAAGGGGTATCGCAAGGAAAGTGGGAAATACAATCAGCTCTAATGGAATCACAAAGGTTCTAAAGAGAGAACAATGAGGTGTAATTGCATAATTATGTTCGCTAGAGGTTCCCACATCGAAATCATCTATTTCTCCAGATCTCCAAAAAGTCTTGGACAATCATTCCAAGGTATTTGAGACTACTAAGGCCTCCCACATGTTCGTGATCATGATCATCCTATTCATTTGATTCCAGGAAGTGTTCCTCCAAACATCAGGCCTTACAGATATCTCTATACCCAAAAGAGTGAAATTGAACGCATGGTTGCAGAAATGTTAGAGTCTGGTATAATTCAACCTAGTCAAAGTTCTTTCTCTGCTCTAGTAGTATTGGTGCACAAGAAGGATGGATCATGGCGTATGTGTCCCGATTATAGGGAGCTCAACAAGCTCACTATTAAAGATAAATTTATCATTCCTATCATTGAAGAAATATTGGATGAATTGCATGGATCAATTTACTTCACCAAGTTGGATCTTCATTTAGGATATCATCAAATCAAAACGAAGATTGAAGAAATTCTGAAAACAACATTTAGAACTCATGAGGGTCATTATGAATCTTTGTCATGCCTTTTGGCCTTACCAATGCACCTTCTACATTTCACAGTTTGATGAATTCCATTTTCAAACCCTTAGAAAATTTGTGTTAGTATTTTTTGATGATATACTGATCTACAACAAGTCTTGGAAGGATCATGTTCAACATGTTGACACAGTGCTCAAACCATTGCAGAAGAAACAATTATATGAAAAATGCTCCAAATGTTTCTTTGGAGTACAAGAGGTGGAATATTTGGGTCATATTGTATCTCATGAAGGTGTTAAGGTAGGCCATAGAAAAATTAAAGTCATTAAGGAATGGAAAATCTCCACATCCATAAAGCATCTGAGAGTATTTATCGGGTTGACAGGGTATTATCACACGTTTGTTAAGAATTATGGGAGTATTGGAGAAAGATGCATTTTCATGGACTCTAGAAGTAACAAAGGCCTTTGAACATCTTAAAGAGGCAATGTGCCAACCATCAGTGTTATCTACGTCAGACTTCACAAAAACCTTTATTGTGGAATGTGATGCCTCACAAAATGGAATTGGTGATGTTTTAATGCAAGAAGAAAGACCCATTGCTTTCGAAAGTCATCCAATCAAAGGAAAGTATTTACTCAAAGCTATTTATGAGAAGGAAATGTTGGCAATACTACATGCACTTAAGAAATGGCGACCCTACCTAATGGGAAGACACTTCAAGGTAAAATGGATCATTGATAGTCTTAAATACTTTTAGAACAAGATTATCTTCAGAAGAGTAGCAAAAATGGGTCACAAAGATGTTGGGTTATGACTTTGGAATCATCTACAAAAAAGGGAAGCAAAATGTTGTGGCATATGCACTCTCAAGAAAGGATGAGGATGTGGAAGCATTGCTTTGCGCCCATTCTATTATCCAACCAGATTGGATAAACGAAGAAAGGGATGAATGGAAGAATGAAGAAGAAGTATGGGGCACTCATTCAAAAGTTACAACAAGATCCTAGTACATCTGATACATTTAGTTGGAAAAATGATTCGTTATGGTAAAAGGATCGCTTATTCCTATGTAAGAATTCCCAACTCAAACAAAATATTCTTATGGAATCGCACACCTCTCCCTTAGGAGGGCACTCGAGATTTTTAAAAACTTACTACATGGTTAAGAAGGAATTTTTTGCGATGGCCTTAAATCGGATATTCAAAAGTTTGTGGCGAAATGTTTGGTTTTCCAACAAAATAAAGTTGAAACAATTAAGAGCCCGGGTCTATTACAACCTTTATGCATTCCAATCCAACGTTGGGAGGAGGTTTTAATGGATTTTATCGCAAGTTTACCCAATTATGAAGGAAAGAGTGTCATCATGGTGGTAGTTGACAAACGTACCAAGTATGCACACTTTTGTGCATTATCTCATCCATTTAAAGCCAATACAATTTCTACTGCATTATTGGAAACAATTCAAAAGCTATATGGAAACCCAAAGATTATTGTAATTGACAGAGATCCCATTTTCACTAAAAAATTTTGGACATAATTATTTTCTTGTTTTAGTATACAGTTAGCTCATAGCTCATCTTATCATCCTCAATCTAATGGGCAAACTGAGATAGTAAACAAATGTTTGAAAGGATGTCTTCGTTGCTTTGTATCTGATAAACAAACACAATGGGTCAAATGGTTGCCTATAGGTGAATGGTGGTATAACACTTCCTTCCATACTGCAGCAATAATGACCCCATTTATGGCACTTTATGGATATCATCCACCGTCCATCACATCATATTTAAGAGAAAATTCTAATGTTCAAGCTGTGGAAGATCACATTGAGTATCAACAACAAGTTCTCCAAATGTTAAAGGATAACCTCACTTTGGTGCAGAATAGAATGAAACAATAGGCAAATCAACATCGCAGCGAAAGATGTTTTGGTGTAGGTGACTGGGTATTCCTACGACTACAACGATATAAACAAATGTTCCTCAAGCAAGCTAATAAGGATACTAAATTATCATCAAAATATTATTGTTCGTACAAGGTGTTGTAAAAGATTGGTATTATGGCATACAAATTAGATCTTCTTGCAGCTTCCCGAGTGCACCCAATTTTCCGTGTTTCATGCTTAAAGAAGGTTATAGGTGACAAGCTCCCAGTTCAAACAATATTGCCAGAACTTGATGAGGAAGGAAAAATCATTTTGGAACCTAAAGCAGTCACAGAAACAAGAACTCAACAACTACGAAATCGATCAATTTCAAAGTATCTCATCAAGTGGAAGAACTTACTCATTGAAGATTCCACATGGAAGGGGCATGTTAGGTCCCTATAATACTAGTGATTCCCCCATTACTATTGTCATTGTAGCCCTTATTTTTATTATTGTGCCTCTATTGTCCCCATATTATTACTAGTGTGCCCCATAGAAGCCTGTTATTGTTTTTATTATGCCCTTATATTATTATTGTTATGTCGACTTTGATTATATTTTGGCCCCTTAAACTCCTATACATAGAATGGATGTTTTTTCATTTGTATAATCCAATAATTGTTCATCTGTGTAATGTAAAGGAGGTTTCCCCTTGAAGAGGTTGATTTTTAAGTCATTGATCTATCTTTTCTTCTATTTTTTGAGCTGGTTACATAACAGGTGTTCATTCGGTTAGCCTGAGAATAACTAAAGGGGTTGGAAGGAGTGTTAAAATAACAAAAATGGTAAACTGACCTATTTGAAGTTGATTTCAGGACTATTTATTAACCTTAACTTCCACATAGCATATCTTTGAAATTATCGCTAACCACTCTATAAAATTACTACCACAAGTACCTAGAGTTTTATCATCTATCTACTCTAGATTTCAGTCTAAAACATTTCAAAACAAATTCATAGCGAAAATGTTAAGCTAACTTGTTTGAAGTAAATTTTGGGAGCATTTAAGTCTAACTTCCTTAGAGAATATCCCCAGAATTGTAGTGAATCAATGTCTAGAATTTTTGCCTTAGGTAACTACATATGTTGACTATCTCTCCTCAAAGTTTCACAATTTGAAACATCTTAAAAGAAAAGTTATAGCAAAAATCCCAAATTGACATTTTTGAAATAGATTTAAAGAGCATTCAAGAACCCTAATTTACTTAAAGAATATCTCTGAAATTATTTTGAACCAAAGTATAAAATTTCTATCATAGGTACACGAATATCTTGCCTCCATCTTTTCTAAGTTTTATGGTCTGAAAATTTCTAGAAAAATCTTATAGTGATATGGACCTTTTCATTTCAAAGATGCATACATAATTTCATTTAAAAGGGCATGTAACCATAATATGCATACACATAAAAGAAGAGGAAATAAATGATAACCATGAGAAAAAAAGACATAAACAATTTGATAACGGAGTTCACCCAGTGTGGGTTACGTCTCCGGGCCTTGTTAAATGTGGGGGAGGCCTCTTTCGTTTAATCTTCAACGAAATCAAATTACATGCATGTACAAAAGACACCTTATACCTCCACTTTCGGGGATGGCCTGAAAATGCACACTTATGGTGAATAAATGGACTACATTATCGAATTCTTGGCGAAAATTCATGAAGATGACTATAAAATCAACCCCTTTTTGCTTCGGTCAAAAATTTGGATTCCCACGAATCTCAAAGATTCCATCTCACTCATTGACTGGAATTCGATAGCTCAGATGAAGAATCTGTTCACACTATCGCGTCCCTGGCAAAAAACTGAGAAAATGAGTATAAAGTCGTTCTGGTTTTGAAACTATCAATATTGGGCTTCTAGGGAATCTTTTAGATTCCATGCAAATTGGTTCCACATTCAACATTTTGTGCCTGGAAAATCCGCTGCTCATATTAGAACACCATCTGCATCATCAAACTCCTCGCGAAATTATGAGGAATTTGAGTATAAAGTTGGCTTAATTAGGATACAGTGAAAATTTGGCCCCAAGGGAATCTTTCAAATTCCTTGCGTATTCCCTATGTGAGGGTTATGCTCCTCATTTTGTGTGCTCGCTCAAGGTTCCATGGCTCTTTGGTTTATGTGCTCAGTGCTTTCTATCTGAGGCAAACGAGAATATTATAGATTATATATATATATATATATATCTAATATATATTATATATAATATATATATATATATTATATATATATTATATTATTATCTTATAATATATATATATAACTATTTAAATTTTTCCCGCTGAATTTTAGGGGTCAACGGTTTTTTTAAGTAGGCGACAATTTCACCAATTTCAGTCACCGAAAACCGTCATCACAAAGTGTCAATTTGTCACCTCATTAGTGGCCACCAAATTTAGTGCTCCTCCAGATTTAGCCAGACTCAAAATTTAGTTGGTTCTCTGCTAACTTTAGTCAATGGGAAAAGTTGACCGAAACTTTGACTGGCCATAACTTTCACATACGATGTCGGATTGATGCGTCATTTGCGTCGTTGGAAATAATGTGACGAGCTATTTGATATGATCTTAGTTTCACTGCAATCCACCAACTTTTGTTTTTGAGTCTTTCCTAAGCCCTTTTTTATTTTATTTTTGAGCCTCTTTGGACCCACTTGGATCATTCCTCCCCACCGAGGAGTTTTTGATCCTCCAAAAGCATGAACACACACTGTAATCTAATGTACTTCCTGTTGGAATTTCTAATTCTAACCCGTTAGAAACCCTTCATGTACTTTTTGATTTATTTATGCCTCCTTGTTTTGATTAATTAACAAGTTATTTACCATGTAAATACTGAAAATAAATACAAGTACATGATCAACACATTACGGATCATCAACTGATGGAAACAAAATAAGCACACAAGTGACATTATTATTAAGCAGTTTTTGAATACAATCTGGGTGCCAAAACTGGCTCACCCAACAGAGAATAATCTCAGCAGTAGTACCTCTCTACTAAGAAGCAGATATTTCGGTTGAAACCTTAGATAAAGGCTCTCACAACTCCCAACTCCAGTCAGCCCCACTCAAACCCCAGCGTCAGACTCTAGGGACTGCGTCAGCCCTTTTTGGCCCAACGTTTGCTCAACGTCACCCTAGCTCACCCTGTGTCAGCCTCTAGAGGCACTGCAACAACACTTAGAGCCTCTGTGTCACCCACGCTGGCTCTCTGAGGCACTGCACAACTCTTGGCTGCCTCCGCGTGAGCCCTGGTTGGCTCTATGTGAACCTCTGGCTGGGTCTGCATCCCTCTCTCTCAGCTTCTACGCTAATCCTCCTGGTACTCTCTCTGCCTCTCTACTTCCATATTCACTGTCCCTCAACTACAACTCTGATCACTCTTTCGACTTCCTCAGCAAACCCTGCCCTAGAAAATTGAAATCTTGATCAGCTCGGTGTGTTCTCTAAGTGATCCTCAAGACTCCTGTTATAATTTTCTTGTTGACAATTCAACGACCGAGATTAAGTCCCTAATCAATGAATAAGATTAACTCTGGCTTGATCCATGACTTTTGGACCCTTCTAACACAATTTTATATTAATTCACATTAATATCTTATTTTCCCTAATTTTAAACTTAGGGACTTCGTTAAAAATATTAATTATTTTAATATCTCCCAAACTGTTTAGAATATGTCCAAACCATTTATGGGTATTGGAGATCTCATGTGCTTTAGCCTCTCCACCAATTTTTGTGGCTAGAGCACATCCGATGCTACTCCAAATCAACACTTCTTCATTTGCACAATAAGTTCTCTAACATGCCACACTTCCTTCTCCTTCACCTTTGTATTTCGAAGCCATAAATTATGAACCAACACATGCATTCTATGCAAAGCTGTAGTACATTCTCTACAAAATGCATGTTCTTAATACAAGTCCAATCATGATCCAAACAACCCCATACTTTCCAAGAGTCTATAACACACTCTTTGGTTAAGTTTACATCAAAATCATAATGGAAACCAATACCCAAGCTATCAACAAAAGGCCAAAAAAACATCATCATCTTGTATTCATAAGCGATGGAAAACACTTCATCACTCTTACAATCATTTTACAACACGTGATTCACAAAATGTGGCCATGAAAAGCTATTATATCTAATAAAAAGATCTCTCACTCGATAAAGTGAATGTGTCATTGTTATGAAACTAGTTGAAGAAAAAGATAGAAAAGATAGATCAACGCCTTAGAATTCAGCCTCTTCGAGGGGGCAACCTCCTTTACATTACATAAATGAACAAGTCTTGGATGATTCAAATGAAAAAACCTCCTTTCTATATATAGGAGTCTAAGGAGTCACAATATAACCTAGCTGACCTAACAATAATAATATAAAGCCACAAAAATAACAATAGAGGGATTCTATGGGGCCTAGTAATAAAAATATGGGGACAATAGGGGCACAACAATATTAATAAGGGATACAACTACAATAGTAATGGGGTAATCACTAGTATTATAGGGACCTATCAGTCATCTCCCTATGGTTGATTTACTTGTTGAACAACTTCACCAACTAGTTCTTTCATAGGTGTTTTCTGGTCATGGAGTATCTGACATGTGGGTCTTTGATGTCCATCCTTTCTGCAGTGAGTGCAATGATTCTTTCTCCTCCAAAATTTCTGGACCATCTTGGAACACTTATTCCTGGTGCACCTCTAATGAGGATAACATCTTGTGGAATCCTCACTATCACTAGAATGTGATGAGGTGCTCCCATCATCCATCGTTGGTTTGTCACTTGTTATCTTGGAGAATTCTCCAACCTCTTTTATGACATACCCAACTCCTACATAATGAGGAAATTCCTCCACTTTGATGGGATTCACAATGTTGTGCCCATTAATGTCGAGGCCCTTTCCTTGATACCCCATCTTCTTCAACATTTTTGATCCAATTCCTGTAGTATGTTTCTCAAAAGAAGCGAAATCATAATCATAAAAAGAACATGAAATTGCAGAATCACTTTTTACCTCAACCTTGTTATGCTACAACTTTTCCAAGGCCTCTTCATTGGCTTGTAACTTATGTTGCAACCATTGTTTCTCCTCCTCTGCTTCTTGTAGGAGTCTCCTTAGTTCAACATTCTCTGCTTGAATGCTTTGGTTGATATTTTCAAGTTCTTGGAGACATGTTGTATTTGGTGCCCTCCTCATTTTTGGCACAACATCTGCTAAAATCTTTGCCTCATCACCTAAATCAGAATCCCAGTCAATAGGTCCATCTTCTACAATCCCAAGAGTTGCAATCTTCATTCCTTCCCCTGAATCTAATCCCAGGTCAATTAGTCCAACACCTACAAATCCTGCAACTGTGATCTTCTTGTCATCCTCTGATTCAGATTCTTGGTCTTGTTGCACAATTCCAACTATCTTCTACTTCTCCTTCTTGCCATTCCTCTTTGGCCTATATTTCAGAGGCAATTTCCAGCAATGTTCCTCATCATGACCTTCTTCCTCACATTGAGTACAAGAGGGCTTTGCTTCCTTTCTCTTAATTGTTGTTGTCCTCTTTGGGCTTCCATCTTGCTCATGCTTCCCCCTGATTTCAATATGTATAGCCTTGACACTTGCTTCATCAAGAGTTTTAGGTTAAAATAATAACAATGAAAGACACAAATAACTATGCAAAGAGCCAATATATTTCATCAACGTCTCAAGAGAGTCTAGTGGAACATTCAATGCTAATGCTTGTTTCCTAAACTCCTCTGTAAAATTCTGAACATTTTTACCTTTACATTGTTTCAAATGTTGCCACTCCATCATAACCTTCTATCTGTAACCTAATCTATAGCTTGCCTTCCCACGAGATAAGAGAAGTGCCACTCAATCGAAGGGATGCTAACTGGATCTTGGCTTCATCCTCTTTGATTAGTTGTATGCGGAAATAACTTCAACATGCCTTATCTAATTATCTAGCTTTTTTGCATTAGATACTCCACTAAACACAGGCAAATCAAACTTGACATACAACTTGACAAAGGGCCTTTTATGAGATTTTCTACCTCTAAAATGACAAAAAGAAGAAGAAGAAGAAATTTCAATGGAAGATGGAGATGGAGGTTTAGGAGGCTCTTCTCCTCCTCCTTCATGATTTACTGAGGCATGATCATCTAATCCTTCGTTCTTCTCTATTTTCTTCGCTATCTTCTCATAAGTTTGTCCACTTTTTCTGCCATGCTGTTGAAGGCCTTGCGATAATTTTGCTCTTCCTCCAACTGAGCATCTTCATCTACCATTTTCCTTCTTTGTGCTACACACCCCGCTTCCGGAATCAAAGGACTTAGTTTTCCTTCACGTCTTTAGAACTTTGCCTTGGTTATCATACACTTGCAATTAACATCAACATAAGACCCGCTTTGATACCAAACTTGATCCAGATCTTTTCACTTCAAAGATGCATACATAACTACATTTAAAAGGGCGTGTAACCATAAGATGCATACATATAAAAGAAGCAGAAATAAACGACAACCATGAGAAGCAAAGATACAAACAAGTTGATAACAAAGTTCACTCAATGTGGGCTATGTCTTCGGGCCCTACTCAATGTAGGGAAGCCTTTTTCATTAATCTTTGTCAAAATCAAATTACATGTATGCACAAAAGACACCTTATATGCGTGTGCGTGTGTGTGTACATATACATATACACATATGTATATGTATATAAACACACACACACACACACACACATAATAGAGAGTTTGAAGAGTTTTTGAAGGTGTTTCCATAGCCAACCAATCCTAGATTACCTTTAGATGCCCTTTCAAAGTTTAATTTAATGAAACCTAGCAAAGGAGGTGACGACTCACTTGGATTGGGAGGTAGACTTCTTCTGGACAGGTCCGCTGGTGGAGCTCATAATAAGTGGAGACCCCAAAGTTCAACGGTAAGGCACTCCTCTTGTGGACATGTCCTATCCCCTCGTTTTGACTGTGTATGGCAATTTTCTCCTCTAGACAATTGTCCACTCCCTGCCAAACCCCTTCCTAAGGTTGACTTTCATTCCTAAAGATTCTCATGTTGTTTTATTTCCATAATTCCCATATTATGAAGCTTTACGACAACAACTAAAGCCTGTTGCGGCTTGGGTTTTTGAAGGCCTGATTTTTAGAAATGATTATGCTAATTTGTCCCACAATTGTTGTTTGTAACTGCACATTTCCAACAAATGATCATGTGATATGCACCTCTCATTTCTCGATTCATGAATATGTAGGAAAGGTGACAGGTCCTCTCGAAGGTTACATGTTAGCCATGATCTCGATGCCATTGATCTACACAATGTGTTTCTGGTGGCTATTCAGCCAACAACGAAGAAGTAGGTTGTACTTTTGGCCAGTGTTGTAGAGCGTATGTTGCCCATATAGGTACCCTTTATATATATATATAATATATATATATATTATATTTATATATTATATATATAATATATATAATATATATATTTGTATATGTATATACGTATACAGATACGTACACACACACACACACACATATATATATACATAGATATATGTATATGTGTATGTATATATATAAGCTTTGTAAATGGCCCTTGTAGATGGTGGCATGAAGAATGCAGATTTCCTTGTCATCCAATGTGAATGTTCACGTTGTGTTGTGCTTCCCTCACAAACAGATTGTGTTAATCGTTTTGGAGAGGGCTATGATTGGAAAAAGGCTCGGAATGGAATATATATATAAGCTTTGAAAATGGCCCTTGTATATGGTGGCATGAAGAATGCATATTTCCTTGTCATCTAATGTGAATGTTCACGTCGTGTTGTGCTTCCCTCACAAATAGTTTGTGTTAATCGTTTTGCAGAGGGCTATGATTGGAAAAAGGCTCGGGATGGAATTTTTCTTGTTTTTTAATGTAAAATGTCATGTTGTGTTTTGCTCGGTTGATTTAAAATCTTGTTGTGGCATGGTGATAGGACAAAAGTATCCTTGTCTCGAGGAATGAAGAATTTCAAATCAATTCCCAAATCTTTGCTAACGTAAAATAATAGATTTACATGAAGGGTTTGGCCCTGTGGGACCCCCAAACAAAGGCTAAGGTGGCAGTTCCCTCATAGGCCAAGAAAGGCTATGTGCACAACACGTGGATGGTGGCATGGACATACGCTCACGTGGCACGTAGAATTGAACCTATTGGATGGACAAAAAGTTGATTTATGGACAATACATGGCACCATTAGAGGATGCGATGTGGCAGGGATGACATCAACATGATGTTAGTAAGATAGTGGGAAGACAGGTGACATGGCATTGGATGACATGGATGTAAGGCATCTCCACAGGTCATGCCATGTAAGAGAACATGAGGCATGACAACGAATTTGGTGTCAATGATTAGAGAAGCATTTGTCCAAATTTCTGTCTAGCGTCAGATTTATTTTGGTGCTTCTAAGTTCAGGGTGTGGTTGATAGAGAACGTGACACAAAAATTATCTTCTAGTTGACATGCAACACCTGAGGGATTGTAGACTCGCCCCCTAATTAACTGTTGAGCAGGCACGGGGGGGCATAATCAATATAGACCACCCATCTACCAAAGAGTCCACGTGGAGTAGTTTCAAATAGGGGGAAGTGTGTTGAGTTTAGTCACAGAACCGTAAAAATGCGGACCCCCCCTTGTTGACTGTTTGAGGGGCAGGGGAGCCCAATAATTTATATAGGTAATTGATCTATTTGGGACAATCATGCAAGGGTTTTAAAGTGCTAAGGGTTTAACCATTAGCACTGGGTGTGTTGAATGGAAAGAACCACATTGGTCTAAGAGTGACGTGGAAAAGCCATGTATGCCACTTGGCAGCACCACATGGTGATACACATTGATGTGGTAGGGATTAATGAACAAATCTTTAGATGGGCATAATTTTCAATCTGGGAGTCAGATTGAGATAAAATTTATATTGTCAGAGAGCCCTGGATCAGTTGAATGTGATGGAGGTTTTTGTTTTAAGATTCAAGGATGTTGGAAAAAAGAGGATCTTTGT